>ML660777.1:0-210365 GCA_007570785.1 Antilocapra americana | reverse complement strand
GGTTGCTGGAGGGGGAGCATATGTAAACCCATGGTGATATCATGGCATTGTATGACAAAAACAATAAAAGGGAGGAAAAAAAAGAAAACAAGTAATTTGTCTAACTTCTGCCTGGGCATGAGACATGCCACCTCTGCCCACATTTCATTGGCCAGAGCGGGTCATGTGGCCAAACCTGACTTCAAAGTGATGGGACATTGAGAAACATATTTGTGTACCGCCTTCATGACTACTACACTAGTCATTTTTTCTTTCACAGTGTGGTTTCTACAACCTCCAGCCCTCTAAAATGATTGTATCCAAATTGGGACTCAGAAACTGGAGATGAGTTTTTTCCTGGTGTATGGTGACATAGATTTGGTAGGATCATAAGATACATACAGGGAAGTTAACAAAAATTAGGTAAAAAAGGTAGGTGCCAGTAAAGAGTTAAAATTTTATTCAATAGGTATCAAGGAACCATTGAAAGTTCAAATGAAAGCATAATTAATAAAGGAACAGGAAGATTAATTTGATAACTGTGAGTAGAAAGGTTTGGAGGGGAGAGAGAATTACACAGAAGGGAACAACATGAAGACGCCTTCTCGACATAATTTGCTGTCTCTGCCCTCTTTTAGGCTTCCCTGATAGCTAAGCTGGTAAAGAATCCCCCTGCAATACAGGAGACCCTGGTTCAATTCCTGGGTCGGGAAGCTCCCCTGGAGAAGGGATAGGCTACTCACTCCAGTGTTCTGGCCTGGAGAATTCCATGAACTGTATAGTTCATGGAGTCACAAAGAGTGGGACACTACTGAGCGACTTTCACTTTCACCTTGCCCCAGCAGGTAACAATATAAAGTTACATGCTTCTTCCTCCATTTGGCTAGGGCAATGTCTGGCTTATGGTAGGCATTATTTAGATACTTGCAGGATAGATACATTGTCATTAAAGAGTTTGGAGACACTTTTTACATTTTATCAGAGAAATCTAAAGGACTTTCAGGACTAGTCTCACTCATCTGGTCTACTGCAACTGGCTGTTCTCCTTCAAAAACTTGAGCCATCTCTTCAGGTACAGAATGTGTATAAGACTAGCAAAGTGTCACCATGATTAAGAATCTCCAAAAAAAAAAAAAGTTCCTTGGTAGCCTACTGGTTAGGATTCTGGATTCAGTCCCTGGTCGGGGGACTGAGATCCCACAAGCCACACAGTGCAGCCACACACACACACACACACACACACACACACACAGAATCTGCTGAATTTTTATTAATAGATTATGTCACAGTATTTGCTGGAACAAACAGATCCCCAGTGCTATCTCACTGAGGATAGTGAGATATCACTATCTCACTAGTGATAAGAATGTTCTTCCTAAATAATAGCTTCCATTCTTCCTAAGTAATGTTCTTCCTTTTTTTTTCATTATTTTTTTCTTTACATTATTGTGTTGGTTTTGCCATACATTGACATGAATTTGTTCTTCCTAAATAATAGCTTCTTCCTTCCTAAATAATAGCTTCCATCACAGACTGGCTATTCCCGGATTTCTGAAAGCCATAGGAAAAAAAAAAAAATCCCACCACCTTGAAGACTGATGCGCAGTTGCCTGTCTCCCTAACCTGACACATATTTTTCTGCATGTCCCACCTCAGTTCTCTCTCTTACTCTTCACATTAGTTATTTCAGATTTGTACCACTGTCCTAAAGCCAGCCACATACCCCTTTCTGACCTTTCAGCAAATCACTTTATCTCCATCTTCAGAGAAAACTGTGTTCAGTTGGTAAGTCCTGTCCAACTCTTTGTGACCCCATGGACTGCATGCAGCACACCAGTCTACTCTGTCCTTCACTGTCTCCCAGAGTTTGCTCAAACTCACATCCATTGAATCAGTGATGCTATTCTACCATCTCATCCACTGTTGTCCCCTTGTGCTGTTGCCCTCAATCTTTCCCAGCATCAGGGTCTTTTCTAGTGAGTCGGCTCTTTGCATCATGTGGCCAAAGTATTGGAGCTTCAACTTCAGTAACAGTCCTTCTAATGAATATTCAGGACTGATTTCCCTTAGGATTGACTGGCTTGGTCTCCTAGCAGTTCAAGTGACTCTCAAGAGTCTTCAGCACCACAATTCTAAAGCATCAATTCTTCGACGTTCAGCCTTCTTTACGTCCAGCTTTCACATCTGTATATGACTACACGAAAAACCACAGCTTTGACTATATGGACTTCTGTTGGCAAAGTGATGTCCATGTTTGTTAGAGAAAATAGGAGCTATCAGATTGAAATTCCCTCAACCTGCTCACTGAGGCAGAGACTACCATCTGCCCACCAAATCCTCATTTTCCTAAGTAACAAAGTCTTCCTTGATTAGGTTGGGCTGCTTGGAATAAGGGCTACATTTCCCAAGACTCTCATGCAGCTAGGTGTGGCCATGGCTCTAACTTCCGGCCAGTGGAAGTGTCATATAGAACTTTTAGGAAGGTACCTTATAGGGAGAGGCCCTGAAAATCCCCCTTCCAATCACACCATCCTCTCTTTTCAGGAGGTTAGAACATGGAAAAAACTGGATAGAGTATAAGCAGTCAACTCTGACCATAAATGACCTTTAGGATCTAAGCCATGTGAAGACAGCAGAATTGTACAGATGAAGTACGGACTGACGCTGGTGTCGACTGCCAACCCTAGTCAGTCTAACAATTGTTGTTTTGGATTTTGTGTGTGTGGTGAGTGTGCGTGCTCAGTTGTGTTCAAGTCTTTGTGACCTCATGGACTGGAGCCTGCCAGGCCCCTCTGTCCATGGAATTTAGAAGGCAAGAATACTGGAGTGAGTCGCCATTTCCTACTCCAGGGGATCTTCCCGAGCATCGAAGCAGATATTCTGTGTCTAAACAGTCATTGTTTTGGGTTTCTTATGCCACATAACCTAATCCTAATACTTTGACCAACATACAGACATCTCTACTTCACACTTGATCTTTTGTTTGGCCTGTTTCATTGAAAGTGTATCTTCCTTAGTCAAAGCCCAGTTTCTCCACTTGGATTTAAATGATTTTACTTTTTTAATATTAATTATTTTTGACTGTGCTGGGTCTGTTGCTGTGCAGGCTTTTCTCTAGTTGCAGCAAGCAGAGGCGACTCTCTAGTTGTAGTGTGCAGGCTTCTCACTGTGGTGGCTTCTCTTATTGTAGAGCATGGGCTCTAGGGCATGTGGCCTTCAGCAGTTGCAGCTTGAAGACTCTAGAGCACAGGATCAATGGTTGCGGTGCACAGGTTCAGCTGATCCCCAGCATGTGGGATCTTCCTGGATCAGCAATTGAACCCGTGTCTCCTGCATTGGCAGGTAGATTCCTTACCACTGAGCCACCAGGGAAGCCCCAGGATTTTATTTTTTTATGTCGATTTTATGTATTTATATTTGGATAGGCAATGCATTCACATGGTTCAAATTCAAATGATATAAAAGCTTATATAGTGGGAAGCCACCAGATGAGCTGACTCATTGGAAAAGACGTTGATGCTGGGAGATTGAAGGCAAGAGAGAGAGGCAGAGGGTGAGATGGTTAGATAGCATCACTGGCTCAATGGACATGATTCTGAGTAAACTCCATGAGATAGTGAAAGACAGGGAAGTCTGGCATGCTGCCTGGGGTCACAAGGAGTAGGACATGACTTAGCGACTGAACAAGAGCCAGGCAGTTAACTTGGTTTGATTCACTGTTGGGCAGCATCTCAAACTAGTTGTTAGGATGCCTTCCACCTAGAATCTGCCTGTTTTTTGTTCCACTTCAGTACCTTTAGGTAGATTTTTACTTTGCCACCAAGTTTGTAGTTGTGTGATAGTCAATCCATCAAGAGCTTACTTGGTCATAGTAGCAGAATCTAGAACTATCTGTCAAGTATGTCATTTGGTTGACAGTTGGATAATAAACTTGAAGGACCTGAATGAAGTTAAAGACTCCAGTGAGAAAGTTCTTACAATAATTCAGGCAAGTTGATGGGGGGGGGGGTCTCAACCAAATTAGTTTAACCAAACAACGAGGGGTTAAGATGATGAATCAGAAAATGTACTAGTTAAATAACTGAATGTCATGAGTCATGACATGGGAAATAATAATAAAAATCAGATTATACACTAACATGAAGCGTACATTAGTTAGGGTATGAGTTCCACAACAGGAAGGTGTGAGCGGCAGGCTAGCACTGTTAATTTCAAGGGTATGAAGTAGAATTGCATCTATCACTTCTGCTTATATCCTGCTGGTCAAAACCTAGTCATGTGGCACAACTAATTACAAGGGAACATGAGAAACGTGTGCTAGCGGCACAGCTGAAACATGAACAAGGGCCATGAGGTGCTGTATTAGTAAAAGGAAAACTGAGAATGGAATCTGGAGAACAAGAGCAGCCGTGTCAGCCCCTCTGGAAGCTAGGTACCCTCAAGAATCCCCCTTTCCTCAACAGAACAAACTTAACCCTTCTCCAGGGAATGCAACTCAAAGTCCTACCCAGATTCTGAATCCACCAAGATTTGAGGATCTCTGGGTGACTTTTACGGAAGGGAGAACACTGGCTACTTGGGCAAACAATAACTGCCTGTGTTTCAAACATAAAATTGATATCCTCCCTTCAGCCTTCATACACATAAGCGGATATACTGTCTGTGTATTTGCATTTGGCATAACAAGGCATGACTTCCCTGGTGGGTCAGCGGTAAAGCATCTGCCTACAATGCGGGAGACCCAGGTTCGATCCCCAGGTCGGGAAGATCCCCTGGAGAAGGAAATAGCAACCCACTCCGGTACTCTTGCCTGGAAAATCCCATGGACGGAGGAGCCTTGTAGGCTACAGTCCATGGGGTCGCAAAGAGTCGGACATGACTGGGCGATTTCACTTTCACAAGGTATGGTCACAATTTAAGCATGCCAAACATGGATCCAACATGTATTAAAATGACGAAGCCAATGAACTAGCTAGGAGGGTTCCACAATGGCACCGGCCAGGTCCACGGTTCATGTGGTAGAAGGAGCTCCCAAGAAGTGCTGCCACCGGTGTCTGTGACTGCAGCTGCCCCCCACCTCAACGAGAGACTCTCCAAGACCAGCAGGGTATGTCTCCCATTCAGTGGTCAGCAAGATGGTGTGGGAGGCAGGAAAAATAAGCTTGGGCAAAGAGAAATTAAACTGTGACGCAGGTCTGCTGAAACCACAGCCAGCCTGGCGGAGAGCTCCTGGATGATGATGGTGATGACATATGAAGGCAAACACACTGTATACAAGAATTAACAGAATTAAAAGGGAAAATGGGTTGCATGGAGTTCTCATCACCTGTCACCCACCAAAAATATGCTAGGTAACTAAAAGGACAAATAATTAATAGAATTTTCAAAAGCTAGTAGTAAAATGAATCATAAGCATAATGCAGTTTGCATCAGCTATACAATAGTCTCATATAGACCAAATATAATTTAAAGTGTGTGCAGACAAGAGGGTAAAAGGAGACCTAAGAATAATGGTAATACTTGAAAAAGCAGGGGGAACCCTAAATATTTGTTCATCCACGTAAAATGAATTTAAGGTGTAATAGAACATATGTATTTGGTAAGCAGTTCATGTGATAAAGTAAAAGACTGTAAATAAAGGAAAAGAGATTAGCCAATAACTTCACATTTTAAAAATCATAAACTGGACTAAAATGATACCTGATACAGAGTTTAATAATTGAAAAATTATTAATTTTTTAAATCTGTACTGACCTAAAGGTAGCCTTTAACATGAACTATTTATTGTACAAAATATTGGACAAAATGAAAACATTTTACTGGGTTACACTAACTCTATTCAGTTTGCCTTAATCTAGTAGGAATTATCATTAGCTATATATATATATATATATATATATATAAAATTCCGAAGTATCAGATTTTTGAGGGTTTTCTGAGAATAAAAAGATTAAATTTTTGAATTAAAAAAAATCAACTTATCCTAAAGGCTTTCCACACATAATTTAAAGATTTGAATTTTGCTTTTTCTTTTTTTATTATGATCCCAGCAAATGTTACACTAGAGAAAATGATTGGGAAAATACAAATAGATTCATTAAAAACACAGGCTGATTATTCATTTCTACTACATTCATAAGTATGCAAAACAATTCAGTTATATTGCAAAGCTGTAATTCCTTTTCCTAACAAAGCATTATTTTATAAAACTGTAGTGTTGTACTGATTCAATTTTAATACAAAATACTTATATACATAATACAATATAAAAGTAAACTGTGGTATATAGTGCCTTCACAAGGGATCTATTAAGGCGCTTTACAAATATACCATTATATTGACCAAAATTACTTTTTGTTTTAGATTAAAACAAACAGGCTAAATGTTTTACTTTAAATACCAAAGGGATTTTTGTTTATTTTTGTTTATTAAAGAAAAATGTCTAAAGTACCTTAGGTAACAGCAGCAGCAATATCTAAAAATCCTCCCACTGTATTCTCTAATTTCAACATATTATTAAGTCAGAATAAATCATTTCCACTCACAGTTTTGCACTTTGCAACAGCAGAAGGTAATAACTTTTTAAAAAAGTCAATTTCAAAGTGACTTCTTAGTCATACATTCTATAGTTTCTATTACAAATAAGGTAGAAAAGATATAGCAACAGGGCCTGCCTTAGGACATCACTGGACAATACATAACTGTATCCACAATTACATAGTTACAGAGCACATTTCATAAATACCATCGATATGCATACAAGGGGAAAGTATAAGAAAGACAGCAAGTTTTTTTTAATGAGTGACAAAAATTATTTTTAAAAGAAAACATGATCGATCAGTGTTTTCACTCTATTTCAATGGAAAGAATATAGATTTTTGACATTGTTCTCATCTTTTTGGCAGGAAGCACCAGATTCCTATTGGAAGACTGATATAGTTTGGGAATAAGTCAGCTGAATGTAGTTTAATAGTTTGGGAATATGACAGTATATCCAAACTGTTAAAAAAAAGTGCAGATACTAAAGGCTTGTACACTGCTTCATTTAAATACAAAAAGTTTATAATGTCAGAGGAAATTTAAAAGGATACAATAGTTGTAGTGTCTGTTACATTTGAGGAATAAAGGCAACACAGATTTTTGTGGGGAGAGGGGGAAGACAGCACCTTAGTTTTTCTACAATGTAACTGTAACAAAGTTGGTTCTGTACTGTATTGCACCATAGTCCAGAAATAAAAACTAAATGGAAATTTCAATAAATCTGAGAATGCCTGAAGAGCAAAGGGGGTAACAACAAAAGTTCCTGAACTAATTTGTTTTGCATAGAATTTCACAGGACTAATCAAATGCTCCATGAAGTGAAGACTGCTGTCTTACACAGTGCATTTTCTCACAATTCTGAGTAGAGGTCCTTCAAAATATTTCTATATTAAGCCTGTAACAAGTCAAACATGTATGTTAGTGCCCTTAAAAGGGTGTGTTTAAAGTGGAGCGCTGTACCAGAAAGAGAGGCATCCATAAGGACATGTTATCACATGGTACAGACCTTTCTCATCATAAATGATCAGTGTTTATACAAGATTAGTGCTAATCTGAGCACTAATCAGTAAATTTAAAGCAATGGTCTTAATTTAATATATCAGTGTTCTTATAGGACAGAGGTCCATAACCAAGAGTTTGTGACAGGTTTCAACACATCCAACTGCATGTGACATCTTAGGAATATTTGTTGATGTGCATTTTTCTGATAAGAAAGCCCACAATTTTCATCAGATTCTCAAAATGACCAATAACTGCCAAAGACCCACCATTACATTGTAGGTTATGCAGTGCTCTGAGAAGGCCACCTATGAAAATGTTGTGTGAGCTAATTAATCTTTGCCTTCCCCAATTCAACTGGAACAGCTCTGCCTTTTTTTTGTCTTTAATTTTACTTACATATATGATTCCATTAGCTTTTATATGAATAAGTTTGAAAATCACTACAATTATGCCTTTTATCTACAGATACTAAGTTTTGATAAAACAATTCCCTACCAGTGGCACTTAAGAAAAGCAAATAAAATACAAATTTTACTAAAGTTAAAATAGAGCCCTTTTCCCCTTCCTAAAAGATAAGCTAAATGTATTTTGGTATGAAACAACAAGTTGTCCTTAAAACCTAAGTATTATGTATAATAGTAATGCTGAAAAACATATTTAACCTTAAATAAGTTATGAGGTTTTGCATTTTCTACTAAGACCACTATATTTTTTTCCTAATTACTAATGGCCACCTTAATTAGGAATTACATAATAATAATTTTTTCACCAATTAATCTGACCATAGGTAAAATGCTGCAAAATACCCAGACTTTCCTTTGCCAGTAACAGTCCTTGTATGCAGCACTGTTTTCAAAGAGGAAATCTATAACATTATTGATGACATAATCCAAACTATCACTATATAGGAAAAGTACCTAGAAGTAAGTTCTAATCAAAGTTTTATATGAAGTTGAAAATAATCTCTCTGCTTAACATGTGGAATTTTTTTTTTTTAATTTCAGAGTCAAAATATGAAAGATCTTAGCTTTTAGTACTGAAAATTTTAATTTATGGCAGCTTTATTCCCTTTAAAAACTGAAAGCAGCATTAAAAATACCAGTATTGAAAGAAAAATGGTAGTGATTTGCTTCTTTCAAAGCCATTAATTTTTGAGATATGTTAAAAAATTAAATATTCTATAGAGGGGGGAAAAAAGATAAGCTGCACTATTTTTCATTTGGATGAGCATACTATATTTCATTTTTGTATTTCATATTTTGTATTCATATTCAACTATTTATCAAATGTGAATTATACAGATTATCATTAGCCTAGGAACACTCACCACCATGATGCCTTCATTTCTATAGCTTATTTTTTCCAAGAATCAAGTTATGGGTAAAGAAAAAAAAATAGCTCTGTAAATGTGGGGTATATTTCATATTTGGTTAAAGCAAGATAAAACTAAAACTGTCTTTCAAAAAATTTTCAAAAATTTTTGTTTTTTAAATTATTTAGCATTATGTACACATAGATAACAGGCTTCTCCTTTTAAACAAAGCACTATTTTTTAAGTACTTTAAGTACCAAGAACTGACTATAGTATTCAGCTCATAATTTACTTTCTTTATAACAAATTTTTTCTAAATTATTGATTAAAAAGGCTGGAATAAATTAATATTTAAAAGGATTTCCCATAATTTAGGAACATAAAATATTGTACACAGAGCACACATACATAGCTCTGTCACATTTGCATAATTTTACTCTCAGAGCTTCAAAAAAACCCTGCGTTTCAGGCCTTTTGGCAAACCCTCATCACAATTATCTCCTAGTGTGTCAAACATACACTAGGTCACGATTTTTCACCTCTGAGCCTGTGTGCTGATCATCTTCATCTGGCTGCTGCTCTGAGCCTTGTGAACTAATATATTCATATTCAATAGGTTTTGGATAATTATAAGGGTAGCCATTGTCATCAAAAAACCTCCGAAAGGTAAATTCATAGAAAGCATGTTCAGGGTGCTTTCCATTCTTATACCATCCGTTGAGAGTGTCATTTACATTTTCTTCCTCATTATCATCACTCCGTAACTTGTCAGGATCAACAGGATCAAAATTTGATGTATCTGTTGGGTGTGTGATTTTAGGAATGTATGAAGCAGACTGCTGCCTCAGGTCACTGGAAAAATCAATTGTTTTAAAAAATGGATGAGCTTTTATTTCATCAGCACCATTCTTGCCTAAGCGATCTTCTGGTCCTCGGCAGAGTTTAATAATAAGATCAGAGGCTTCAGGACTCAGTTTAGCTTGCGGTGGGATGTGAAGAGATGTTTGCCAGTTGATAACCTTTAAAGAAGATTTTTAAAAATTAGAAGGAAAGAGGAAAGAAAAACAAATTTCCTCCAAGTTTTATATGAAGAAGCCTTACGGGACT
Source organism: Antilocapra americana (assembly GCA_007570785.1). NCBI lineage: Eukaryota > Metazoa > Chordata > Mammalia > Artiodactyla > Antilocapridae > Antilocapra > Antilocapra americana. The sequence goes on along the minus strand of ML660777.1, from coordinate 200,425 downwards.
ATTTGCGTTTGTGTGTTTCTAAATAAATTGCATGGTATTTCACATTCCTTACCTTTATTTTTGGTTTGTTTTTTGGCTACACCACACAGCTTGTGGGATCTTAGGTCCCTGACCAGGGATCAAACCCATGCCTCCTACACTGAGAGTGCAGAGTCTTAACCATTGGACTACCAGGGAAGTCCCTGAAGTTACTGTACTTTCAAACTCTTTTTCTCTCTGCTGTTGAGACTGCATAATTTCTATTGATTTTTCTTTAAGTTCACTGATTCTTTCCTCTTGCCAATATCATACTATCTGGATTAGTGTCACTTCCTCGTAAGTTCTAAAATCAACTGGTTGATTCCTCAAACTCTGTCCTTTTAAAGACTTGTTTTTGTTATCAGTTTCTTTGTCCACCCAAATGAATTTTAGAATTGGCTCACCTATTTCATTGATTTTTACATATTACTCTCATACCCTACAACCGTGCTAAACACACTTATTAGTTCTATGGAGGTTTTCACATATTGCCTGAAATTTTCAATACAGAAAATTATGCCACCTGTGAATAAAGTAAGTTTTATTTTTTTTCTAACCTTTATGCTTTTTCTTTCATTGCTGTATTATACTGGCTAAGACATCCAGAACTATGCTGAATAAAACTCAGACCAGACATCTTTGCCTTGTTCTTAATCTTTAGGGAAAAAGCATCCAATTTTTCACACACAGCACCCACACAAACATGTATGTATTTCTACCTATGCATTTACTCACATATATACATATGTATTAAAATGAAGGCAAAATAAAGATACTTTCAGACAAATCTGACACAAACCTGAGAGAATGTATTATCAGCAAACCTGTAACAAGAGAAATTTTGAAGGAAGTTTTAAATATAATGTATTAAATGAAGTGACAGACAGAAGTTATAACTTGAGGAGTGTGTCATAGAAAAGACAGTGTGTCAAGACATGCTCAAAGAATGATTATAAATGACCAGGAGTGAAACAGAAAGGAGGGAAAGTTGTGAAACATGGGAGAGAAAGAAGGGCATTCCATAGAGGGAATGGTATGAACAAAGGAACAGAGGAAAGACCTGGACTTTATAGACAAGGCCACTAAAAGGTTTCTTAAAAGGAATAATTTATGATCAAAATTGTGAGCAGCTTTTCATTTAAGTGCTAGGGAGATATACACATTTGTTAGTAGTTTGGGGCCAGAATATATGTGAAAGGAAACAAAGCCAGTAGAAAGAACAAATTGGAATATATCTTCAAAAGGTACTACAAACTTGTATGAGGAAGAACCATGAATGTAGTGTATGAATGAGGAAGGATATGAAGGTGGTAAAGAATCACATGGTGGAGATCACATGTGGAATTTCAGTGGGCTCCTATACCCTTACAAGCTCATTCTTTAATTGTAAATTAAGATGCTCTAAATAAAGGACTGATGAAGGTGTATGGTATTGGGGCATCATAACAATTATTTTGGTACAGATTCTACACCTTACCTTCACTTGTGTTTCAAATGGTGTCTGTGCCAAGAAAGGAGGCTGTCCCACCAACATTTCAAAAAGAATGACACCAACACTCCACCAGTCACACAACTGTGTATAGCCTACAATTAGATACCAGATTTATGGTTATTCATAAGCACTTTTGAAAAAACTGCTCAGAATGAATACAATCAAAATTCATATTAAATTACCAATTTACACTATAGAATTAATACTTTTATTGTAAACCTGAACCATTAGCCATATTCTCCTGTAAAGTTTCTGCTGGTCTACAGGCATACTGAGATTCTTTGTAAGACAAACGTTCTACCTGTTCGTAACAACACTTCAGGCGCAATATAATTAGGAGTCCCAACCAAAGAATGTGCGAGACACCGCTGGTGCTGGCGTGCCGCTCTCCGCTCCAGTGGCTTCAGTCTATCGCCACATCGACAGTTAGAGGGGTCACCCCATTCATTACTGAAATCCATGCTATCTTGCCGTGGATGGTCACCTGTATAGTAAAATAAATAAATATATAAATAAAAACAGCAAGAGTAAACCTATCTAATTAATCTTTAGACATCCCAGTTTAGAGTTAACAACACTTCCCCGCATTGACAAGCTAAGACACAATGTACGCCAAATCACTGATGGTGTGCTTATTAATAGCTAGAGAGTGTACTCTTGAAAGACCAATAGGACAAGTCTTACACTAAGAGAAATTAGCCTAAGATGCAGTAATTTACTCAACAATAAATGATGACAATAAAAGTTATTGAGTAGGCAGGACTGAGAATTTGTTATTCAGGCTACTCTCCAGTACTATTCTGGACAAAGTTTCAAACAAATTAGATTTGTGTTTCATTTATTCAGCAAATGACAACAGTAACAATAAAGATAATATTCTTCTCTTAGGCAGGTTATCTGTAGGGGAAAAATATAATACATATATAAGTAACAGTGAGGCATCCCGTACAGAGAATCAACATGAGATGATATGGCAAATGTGCTGAGGTGACATTTGTTTTTTTTAAAAAAAAAAGAGGAACTCAACAATATGAAAACCAGACAAGGCATTCTACACACAACAGTACTAGAGAGGACCAGTGTGGTTAGTAACGGGGAGAATGACACAAAACGGAGCAGGAGACAGCGCACATAGGTTTTACAAGCAAAAGAAACAGTGCGCCTTTTACTCCAAGTACAGTGGAGATACTGGAATATATATATATGTGTGTGTGTCTGTGTGTATGTATTTATACATATGAATATACTTACATATATACATAAGTATTAAAATGAAGGCATTTCTTTTTAAACATGTATCAGACCTTTTCATTCTCTTGAAGTGATGAAAAGGTCTGTTAAACGTTTAAAAGAGAAAACTTTTAACTGCTGTATAGAGAATGGATTATAGGAAGGACAAGGGTGAAAAAGAGACCAGGTAAGAGGCTACTATGGTTAAGTTTGGACGATGATGATAATAGTGCAGATGGAGAAAAGGGAACACATTTAGAATCAAGGATGGGTGGTGCTCACCCCTCCAAAAGGGAGGGGGAGCAAATAGGGAGGGGGAGAAATTAAGAATCATTTATTAGCAGTTTTAAATTTGAAAGGCCTATTAGGAATCCTTGTGAAAGGGAGAGGACATTTCTGAGAGATATGGAAGTCATTGATAATAATTAAAGCTGTGACTGGATGAAATCACCTAGGGAAAAAAAATCTGAAATTAACCTAACTGTAATAAACAACTGGGATATTCCATTAAAATGTAATTTCTACCCTCCAGTGAAGATTTTAATCAGAAGACTGGAATAGAGCCTAAGAATCATATTTTTAAAACAAGCCCCAGATAAGATTCAGGTAAATCTGGGGAGATATTCCATTATGCTAACCTGAACATTAACGTAGGTTCAGCTATCTTACGTTCTCTCCATTTAATGTCAATCTGCTGTGTTCACAAGAAGCACTGGAGGAAATACTACTTACCTCAGAGGACCGCTGTGAACATTGAATTAGAATATATATAAAGCACCTAGTCATGGTAAGTATTCAACAAATGTTAGATTGACTTACACTTCCATTAGTGCTTGGAGGGATCTTGGTGAGGCAGTGTGGTATAGCAGAAATAACATGGGCCCTGTAAGCAGACAAACCTGGGTTCAAAGCCTAGCCCTTACACTTATTTTCTGTCTGACCATGGGCAAATTTCTAACTTAGCCTCAGGTTCTTCACTCTGCCTCACAATGACATTGTGAAGATTAAAGAGAATCATGTACCTAAAGTGTTTAAACAAGTTGTATAACAGTTATACAATGGAATCCTAAAGAGCTGTGAAAATAAATGTTATATGCAGGAATACAGATGAACCTCAAACAAATAGTGGAAGTCAACACAGAAGAATACATGTAGAATGATTACATTGAAATAAAGGTTCAAGAGTAGGCAAAATGAAGTAATATGTTGTTCAGGGATATGCATAAAAGTATACAGAAAAGTAAAGAACTGATTATGGAGTTTTGAAATAAAGGTTACCTCTAAGGAGGAAAGAAAGCCAAGTGATTGTTTAGGGACTTCAAAAACACTAATAATCTAGTTCTTAAGATGAGTGGTGTGTAGGGGGCTTCATTTAAACATTATTTTCAAATTGTTGTATGATAGAAAACCATAAAATTCTGTAAAGCAATTATCCTTCAATTAAAAAAATCATTTTAAATTGTTATTTGTCTGACACATTTCACATTAACAAAATGTAGAGATTAACTCAAAAATATTAATGACATTTAGAAATAATTAATTCTAACACACACTTTCATTTTATAAATCTAAGTATCTAAAGGATTCACTCACATTTATCCATTGGAGTTAAGACCTGACCCAGGACTTCTGGCTCCCATCCAGGGATAACATCACCTTATATTTTATCACACTAGTAAGTCATATGAATACGTACACATTTTATGATTTTACTCACCACTCTGGTAGTACTTAGAGTCATGTGTCCATCTGAAGCCAGTGCAGAGGCCGAAGTCAGTCAATTTGATATGACCATCACGATCAATCAAAATGTTATCAGGCTTAATATCTCTATGAATAAAACCCATTTTATGAACACTTTCAACTGCACAGGTAAGTTCTGCTATGTAGAATCGTGCCAGATTTTCTGGAAAGATGCCCATTCTAATTAATAGGCTCATCATATCACCCCCAGGAATATAGTCCATTACAAAGTATAAATTGTCTTTGTCTTGGAATGAATAATAAAGACGAACTACCCATTCATTGTCAGCTTCGGCCAGGATATCTCTCTCAGCTTTGACATGAGCAACTTGATTTCGAAGCAGAACATCTTTCTTTCGAAGTGTTTTTGTTGCATACAAAGCCTTGGTATCTACTTTTCTTGCTAGACAGACTTCACCAAATGCTCCTATTCCTAATGTCTTTATCTTCACAAACATAGACTTGTCCATTTTAGCCCTCTTAAGACGGATGTAATTAGACTCTTTTTGGCAAAGCATCTTTCTCATTTGATCTTGGGCATCTTGAGATAATCCAACCTAGGCAAATAAACTAAATATTAAATGAGGAATTATCTTCTATACTAAATATTAAGAAATTGCTTGGAAAAAGTTCAGGCATATATTTAAAGGTTAAATGCATAATAATTTTTAATAAAGCATGTTAGAAATCTAGAATATATTTCAGAGAAAATTAATTATCAAAAGTGCAGCATAAGGGATAGTTAACAGGATACACAAGGTGAATACATATGCAGAGTCTGCTGTGGAGAGTAAGAAGATGCTATCAATGGTCAGCTTTCTACTCCTCTCTAATGCACTAAAAAAGAGTTCCCGATGTGTAATCGCCAAACACGTTAACATGCACCCTCCTCTATCTCTCCCTGCACATTCATCCCAAACTACACAATCAGATTGCTTTCATTATATGCATCTACTTGTGGAATGCCTATGTCTCAAATAGTCTCATTTTGGTCTTCATGAAAAGAAATTCTTCCACTCCAGGTTCATTTATTCTAAAAAACTGATGTATTAAGAACAAAAGAATATCTTCTCTAATCAACCCACTCACTAATAAGTCAGTCTTTCCTTTTATCTTTTTCAGGGCATTAGAGTAAGGGTAGGACTCACAGCCATCACTAACGCAAAATGCACAGAGTACGTCCTACCTTATTTCAAAGGGACTACTTATTTGATTATAAGGTATCTTTTAGATATTTTGGAACATTTCAAAGAAGAGTCAGTGTGACTTATAAAGATACCGAAAAAAAAAAAAACCCAGATAAAAACAAAAACCAAAAACCAATGTCTAAGTAGACATGGAATATCTGGATTTAGAAAGAAAGAACAGTCTATTTATGACTAGTTAATAAAGGCTTAATTAAAGAATCTAAATAGAAAAGGAATTTGTTTTGAAAAGTAGATAACTCTAGAAACGCATGACTAATTAAAATACAGCAACCTCATGCTTCTGTTAGAATGAGCATTTGCATGCAAAATTTTTTAAGAAGGGTAGCATGCCAGACTTAGTAAAGAACTGTTTCTCTTAAAATCTTACTTGCCTACACAGTAATGGAGGCTACAGAAGTCAAAGTCAGCAAAGCTTCCAACACCATAAAAGTTTAAATCAGCTATTAGTGAAAGTGAAGAGGAAAAAGGAAAAATAAACTAAGAAAATACATAAAGACAGACTTTAGTAAGAAATCCTAAGAGCTAAATATGGATAAGCCATATAGGTTATTATGGTATTTCTCACAATAAAATTCAGTTTATAGCAAGAGTAACTATATTGTGAAGTCAGATCCAGAAAAATAATTTTAAAAGAACAGCTCTCTCAAATGTCATGAGAAACTTTAACACAAATGAGCCTTTTGGATTTGGGGCAGTAGATGTAAGATTGGGAGTCAAACCTCTGAACTGTAAACATGTGATGAAAACAACAACAGTACCACCATAGTATCTAATGGAGAGTTACATGGAATCACAACAGATACTAATCTAAAATGTTTAATTATTCTGATTTTTTTAGTAGATTTTAATAATTTCAGGACATTTTTCTAGTACATTATAAAAATAAAATTAGAAGGGGGAATGACCAACCTGATGAATAACTCCCTAAGCCCCAAAACAACTATAAGTAAAAATAAATGTTTCATAAGTTTATCAAGAGATAGGACTCAGATATTTCTAGTTTATTTTTAAATGTAAGATAATATGTAAACTCTAGATTCTGAGTAAATCCTGAAATGCTAAAATAAAATGGTATAATCTAAAGTACTTTAATGTTTACTGACTTTTAAATAACTGATAATACATTTAGCATAAAAAGAAAAATACTAGACCACAGTATTTTAAAATAAACACCAAGCAAATGCATGATCAAGTATAAAAATAGAAAATTGAAAAGGTTTTATACTCAGCCATAAAGGGGAACGAAATAATGCCATTTGCAGCAACATGGACAGACCTAGAGACTGTCATACAGAGTGAAGAAAGTCAGAAAAAGAAAGACAAATATAATACCGCTTATATGAGGAATCAAAAAAAAATGGTACAATGGACCTATTTACAAAACAGATCTAGAGCCACAGATGTAGAAAACAAACTTAGGGTTACCAGCAGGGTAAGGCATAAACTGGGAGATTGGAACTGACATATACACACTACTGTATATTACACAGACAACCAAAAAGGGCCTACTGCATAGCACATGGAACTCTACTCAATATTCTGTAATGGCCTATATGGGAAAAGAATCTGAAAAAGAGGGGGTATATGTATATGACTAACTCATTCACTCTGCTGTACAACTGAAACTAACAAAACATTGTAAATCAACTACATTCCAATAAAAATAAAAAATAATAATATAAAAAAGTTTTACCCGCATCATTTCATTCTCTAATTGTTTTTTACGATGTAGACGTTGCTGATGAGATTTGAGCACATTTTCTACATGTTGCTCCATGAAGAATTTAAACGCCTGAGGAGAATAACTCTGAATACGAGATTCCCTTCGCTCTTCATCTTTCTTGTTTTTCCTAACGGTGATAGGTGAAGTGGTAATCTGTTTCTTTTCTTTATCTCCAGTATCAACAGTGTCATAACTTTTTTCACTCTCATCTTCCTTAGGCAAGCTTGGCTGATCCTCTTTGCTAGACTTACTGACCGATTCATATGGAGGAACAGATGGGTTCTGGTGTAGCAGATGCTTGGGATAAGGTGGTGGCGGACCTTGATAGTTTGGAGCTTCAGCAACAGGCGGCATAACGGTCATATTTGAAGTGGTACCCTCAGAAAAAGGACTAGGTTGAACACTCTGAACTGGCTGTGGTATCCAAGAAGGGTGTGTAGGTGCTAAAGCAGTCTGCAGCTCTGGTTTCAGTACACGTATACTTTTCACGGGCTGCTGAATGGGAGCTGGTGTAATAGCAGTGACTGTTGTAGCTGAGGGCTGAGAATTAGCAGAATGACTTGTTCTGTTTCCTAATGGGTTATTAAAAGAATTTGACCTCACTGGTATGTTAGGTTGCCATGTAGGGATTTCATGTCCACTGCTTGGGGATGACTGGGCAGGAGCAGATGACGACTGAGGCCAAGTTGTTTGCAGTCCAGGTACATTAATGTTATAAAGTTCCATGTTATGACTATTTCTGTTTGGCACCATCATAGCTTGAGGAATGTTCCCATTTGTGTATGATGATGGAGCAGCAGAACCCCCCGTTTGTAAAGCAGAGGGGCTTTGTCCATTACTTGGGGTCAGAGGATATGGAGGGGGTGGCTGCCGACTGACAGCACCAGCAGGGACAACATTCTGGTGCATCATAAAATCAGTCTGACCACTACCATTCTGAATTCCAGGTCTCCCAGGTGGAAAATTAAATTTGTTAGAACTCTGCATGATGATTGGCTGTCTGCCAACAGGAACAGAATTAATGCCTCTCTGTCCCTGATTAGGAGGAGTCATCGGGGACGTGTTAAGAGGTGGTGGAGGATAGCCCTCCTGCCAGGCTCCAGGTGGAACTGGAGAGATTCGGGAGATGACGTAGTCCATGTTCCCAGAATAGCGCTTTGTTTGAGAGTTTGGTTCCCATGATGGGGGAGGTGGAGTTGTACCTCTTGGAGGGGGAGTCTGGCCTCTTGGAGGTGGCGGAGGAGTGACGCTCCTTACTTGAGGAGGTGGTGGGGGGTTCACTCTCTGTCCATTACTAGCATGAGCTTGAGTAAACGCTGTTATACCAGATCCTGACAAAGGTCTTCCTACATCTGTCTGTGAGTTGGGACTTTCAGAACGGTACGCTACACTTTCTCCTAGTGGTGGACCATGTCTCTGAGGAACTAAGGATTCTTTAGAACCCTTCCAGCTTTGTTTGCGGTTAATTGATTGTTGCACACTCCCTATGGGAATAAAACAGAAAAAAAACAACATGCTTTTTAACTTCCTACTTTTGAAATTTAGCTTGGAATTCTAAGGCTACTAAAAGATAATACTCTTTCAAGAATTATAAAAATAAAATTTCAGCATGTGGTTTTATATTTTAAAATTTTATCCATTTTTAACTAGGTAGTATCTTCTCATAGCTTAAAATTCAGGCAGTACAAAAGGACACTGATCCCTGTCCCTTAACCAACCAATGTCACTGAAGGTAACCAATGTCATCAGTAAGATATTTTAGGAATACACAAGTAAATAGTACTAGAAAGGGGAAAGGAAACCCTCCTACACTGCTGGTGGGAATGTAAATTGGTACAGCCACTACGGAGGTTCATCAAAAAACTAAAACTAAGAGTTGCCATATGATTCAGCAATATCACTCCTGGGCACGTATTTAGACAAAAGTATAATCTGAAAAGACACATATACCCCAGTGTTCACAGCAGCACTATTTACAATAACAAAGACATGAAAGAAACCTAAGTGTCCATTAACAAACAAATGAATAAAGAGGCAGTGTACGCACACACACAAGAATATTAGTCATAAAAAAAGAATGAAATAATGCTATTTGCAGCTACATGGATGCAACCAGAGATTATCATACTAAACAAAGTCAGAAAGAGAAAGACAAATACCATATATCACTTATATGTGGAATCTAAAATATGACACAAATGAACTTATCTGAGAAACAGACTCACAGATATAGAGAACAGATTTCTGGTTGTCAAGGGGGTGAGAGTAGAGGTGGGAGAGGTTGGACTGGGAGTTTGGGGCTAGCAGATGTAAACTATTATATTTAGAGAGGATAAACAACAAGGTCCTATTGTATAGCATAGGGAACTATATTCAATAACGATAATGGAAAAAATATGAAAATGAATATATATATATAAAAAACTGAATCACTCTGGTGTACATCAGAAACAATGTAAATCAGCTATACTTCAATTAAAAAAACAATTACCTCCTATATATAATATTGTGCCTGGGTCTTTTCATTTACAAAAAACCCAAAGATTCTGTATTAGTATATAAAGCAGTTTTTTACTTAAAAAAAAAGTTATTAATTTTTTTTTTACTATATGGTTGTACCTAGATTTATTTAATCAGTTTCCCCGATGGCTATTAAAGTGGTTTCCAATCTTTTGGTTTACCTCTCCGTTCTGAAAGCAATGAAGAATTTTGTACAGATACCATTTCATAGATACGTTAAGTAGATAAATTATTAGAAATGGCATTATAGAGCCAAAGGATGTGTCCATTTGTAGTTGGGTTAAATATAACACTAATTTTAAATATATTTCAGTATGGCTTTAAAAAAAAAAGTAAGGGATAACTAGTTGAACACTAAATAAGGTAGAGATTTTATAGTCTTTATGTAATGGAATTTCCAAATAAACAGGCAAGAAAACATACAATACCAAAGGCAAAAAAAATGATGTGTTCAAAATAGTTTTGTCACTTAGAAAAGTGCAGATAAATTAATTGTATTTAAAATATACGTAAAATACATTTGTATAAAATACACATAAATAATATATTCCAGAAGGATTAAACATTTAAATATTAAAGATGATACCATACAAGTATACTAGGAAAAAAAGCAGTGAACATTTGTTAATATTGAGGTACCTCTTTGTACATCCTGGGAAGGTCTTCCTGAGTATGACAAACAGGGAACAATACAGTAAAAGACTGATAGATTTAAATACATAAAACACTTAGCATCATTCAAAACAAAACAAATAAGAAACACCCATAAATTTGAAAGGTCAACACCACATTACCCTGGGAGAAAATGTATTTAAGAACACATTAAAAAAGAAACTGGAAAATATTCAGAACGTGCAGTTTAACACTCTTATTTTATCTAGGCTTGGCAGCATCCTGGGGCTATGATTTCTGGGACAGTCATCACACTGGGCAAGTTACACAAGTCTTCTGACCACAGGCTCAGTCGTACCTTCCTCGGAGAGTCAGCTGAGGCCAAACTCACCAAGTCACTCTCCCACTTTTACCAGTTAAGAGGAAATCCCTGCAACCCTCATGTACACTGTGCTTAGCCGTGCTTAGCTGCTCAGTCATGTCCAACTCCTTATGACACCATGGTCTATAGCCTGCCAGGCTCCTCTGTCCATGGGGATTCTCCAGGCAAGAATACTGGAATGGGTTGCCACGTCCTCCTTCACGGCAATCTTCCCAATTCAGGGATCGAACCCAGATCTTCTACAATGCAGGCAGATTCTTTACTGTCTGAGCCACCAGGGAAGCCCCAAGTACACTGCCACCCTTATTGCTATGAACCTCCCATGAAGATCCTTGTGTTCTTCTACTTCCTAAGCCCTCCACTACTGTCCTCTAGACACACTTTATTCTATGAGGAGCAAATGCTCCTCCATTGCTGACCCCTGCTCCAAGCTTTCCCCCACCTTCTTAAAGCGTATTTACCATCTGCTGGTTTTCTTTAAAAAATAAACTGGGTTAAAAGGTGGAGCTCCACTTCTTTGCTCTCCATTTAGGTTTCTAGACCATGATTATTTTTGCATTCTCTTTTAAAAAGCCAGTTCTTTTAGAGGCTCATGCTATCTGTGGGAGGTCACATTCATTCTTTTAATGTTCACTTAATGAACCCCTACTTGCTCACCTTTATTCACCCATAAATTCTAACTTTGATGCTCTCTGCTAAGCCCTGACAACATTCTGTAACTTCAACATCCGCATGGACAAACCATGAATCACCCTGGTTCCAGGTTCAATCCCTGTTCAAGGAACTAAGACCCTGAAAGTGATGAGGCACAGCCCTGCCCCACCCCCACCCCCAAAAAGAGGTGAAAACTGAATAAGAATTCTTAAGTATCAAGCTAGGATCTTCAAAAAATTCTGCAATATAATGGGATACTTTCACTTGGATAACTCAGTGACCCTAACTAAACCTCATGTCAAAAACCAGACTTTACAATCTTTCTCCACCAAATTCTGTCCCCTGAGCATGCCCTTTCCTAATGTGAGGCATCACCATCCATTTTGATACATGAAAAGCCTAAGTCACCCCACTCTGTTATCACCCACCACACGTAATCTGTATCTATGTTCTTATCAATTTTATTCCTCCTATCTCTTTCTTAATTCATTCAATTTTCTCCACCATATCTCCCTAGTCTAAATTACCTTCATTTCCTGTGTACTGTATTTCTTATCAAGTCTACACCCTCCTTTGCTCTCCCTAATTTATTCTCATCCATGGCAGATATCCTTCTGAAACACAAAGTTAGTCATGTCATTACCCTGCTTGAAATGTTTCTGTAACCTCCTGCTGCTCTTAGGATAAAATCAGCAGACAGTCCTGCATAGTCAGGGCCCTATGCACTTCTCCATTCATATCTTATACTCGTTTTCAGCATTCGAGCCACTTTCATTTCTTCGAATGTACATACCGTACTGAAAGAAAGTCAAAGTGAAAGTCGCTTGCTTAGTCGTGTCCGACTCTTTGCAACCCCATGGCCTATAGAGTCCATGGAATTCTCTAGGCCAGAGTACTGGAGAGGGTAGCCTTTCTCTTCTCCAGGGGATCTTCCCAACCCAGGGATTGAACCCAGGTCTCCCGTGTTGCCAAAGAAGCCATGCATAGGAACAAACTTCCTCACTAAACCCATCCCCACTGACCCTTTCTTTCTTCAGATATCAGCTCTATTAACAGTTTACCAGGAAGGTTTTCTCTGAATTCTTGATTAGGTCAAAAATCCCTCTATCATATAAGTCCACAGAATCACATAACTCTCCTCTATTCATTCACATTTGTAATTCTACATGTATTTCTGTATTTGATCTCCCTTACTAGAATCTCAACTCCAAAAAAGGGCAAGAACTTTATAGCCAGTGCTAAGCAAAGGGCCTGAAACAGAAGTTAACCAATAAAAATTTGCTAAATGAAAGATGAAAAAAGTAGGCCTCTTACAAATCAATTAAAAAATAATCAATAAACAAATGTTCAAGCTCACCAGTGATCAAAGAAATGTGGACGTAAAGTGATAGTATTTTCATAACCATTAAACATATGAAAAGGATAATACCTAGGATTTACAAATACAGGCATTCTCATATTAAACTGACTGCGACAGTGTAAGTTGGTAACACCTTTCTGGACAGCAATACAGGCATATCTTGGATGAAGATGGTTGTGGGTTCAGTTCTAGGTCAGTTCAGTAAGATGAATAATGCGATAAAGTGCATTATACAGACTTTTTGGTTTCTCTGTGCATAGAAAGGTTATGTTTACCTGATACACACACACACACATATATATGTGAATATATGAAAATATATATATTTATACACACACTATAGTAAGTGGGTAATAGCATTACATCTAAAAAACAATGTATGTGCTTTATTAAAAATACTTTATTGCTAAAAACAAAAAGGCTAACCATCATCTGAGCCTTCAGTGAGTCATACTCTTTACTGGTAGAAGGTTTGAAATATTTCAAGAATTACTAAAATATGACACAGAGACATGAATTGAGCAAATGCTGCTTGCAAAATGGCACCAACAGACTTGCTTGGTGCAGGGTTGCCACAAACCTTCAATTTGTAAAAAATGCAGTATCTGCAAAGTGCAATGAAGTGAAGCACAACAATATGAAGTATGCCCATAAGAAAAACTTTCTGTAAGTCTTTGAAAATTTACTTTTACCCAATTATCAGAAATGTACAAAGAAGTAGGTAAAAGGGCATTTATTTCAGTATGTCCGTAATAGCAAAAAAAAAAAAAAAAAAAAAGAGCCAGAAAATGTCAAAAAATGAGAGGCTGGCTAAATAACATGCGATGAATCTATCTCACTGTAGCTAAGTGTTTTGTAGGCCATTTAATAACAATGAAAGTTATACATGGTGAAGTAACTGAATAAAGTAGGTTTTAATATGCCCTCTTCTTTTACTCAAACAATAAACAAAATACTCACATACAAATCCACTCATTTTTCACAGGAAAAAAAGACTAAGAAATAAAACATACGAAAGTCTAGTGGGTATTTATAGTGGTGCTTTATTTCATTTACTTTCTAAATTTATGATGAACATGTTTCACAATAAGAAAGTATTATATACATGAAAAAGGAATAGTTTGAATGATGATATTTATGGTTAAAAAGAAAAATATTTCAGTTGCATTATAACCAATCAAGCAGTTCTCAACCTAGACTACTGCTTATCAGAATTAACTATGGAACTTTAGGGCCCCATCTGCAAATTCATTTTGGTTTAACAACTATAATGTTATTATTCTGGCTTGAGACTCTCACTCACTGTGATGCTTTTAACAATTCCTAAGACAAAACATTTTATATACTTAAATATTTTTAAATATTATAAAATAAGAGATTATTTAAAAAAATTGATTAATCACCTGGCTTCAAGTTGGCATTAACAGGTCTGGCAGCTGCTGCGGCCATCTGTTCCCGCCGAGGATCTTGATAACTCATTTTACTGATGAATTCAATTGCAGCTTCTATACTTCTGTTATTAGTTTTCTGAAGAGCTTGTATAACCATATCCTGACATGAAGTTTAATAAAATTTAAATCATATAATTAATAAGAAGGAAAGAACACTATAATTTCCACTAGAGAAGTTCATAATTTCGAGGAACAAGGCCTCAAGCCATAATACTAATGTCCTCTTTGTAAAACTACCATGAGGGGGAGGGGCAAGATAAGGGTAGGGCATCAAGAGGTACAATCTACTATAGATAAAATAAATAAGCTACAAGGTATAGCATAGTAAAAGTATAAAAATCCATACAATCTCAAATTACTAAAGAAAACAAAACAAACCCTCAAATCCTTCAAATGTTTCTTTAATATTTTCACCTTTATGTAAAATATTCCTGTTTTCTTCTAGGGTTTTTCCCAGATACAGTCATAATTAACATGCTTCTGAATTTCTCATTCTTAACTTCATTCTTATATAAACAGAGACTATCAGATTGTTGTGTTTATTAGTAAAAGAGCTATGTTGTTCTGGTTCCTACCCTCTTAGGAGTTAAAGGACACAAATATAGGACAAATGGTAGAGGGAAAACACTCAGACTTTATATGATTATGTCACAAAGACTTTAGGAGACTAGGTGGTATGACAGAAAAAAAAAGGAGTTTGAGATCAGCTGGAACCAAAGAGTCTGAGTTCCAGCAGCCCTGCACTATTTTCTCATGCTTAGGAGCAAAAATACACTCCAGTGACTGGAGATTTATGAGCCTCACTTTAGAAATGAGTGAACTTGGGCAACTTAATCTAACATCTCAGAGCTCCATTTCTTCATCTGTAATTCACTCAGAACTGACATGAGGATTACACAAGAAAACATGCAAACGCACAGAAGCACAGGGGTGGAGCTCACATAGGGGTTGTTCTCCTGCTCTGTTCCCTATCCTTTATGTTATGTAAACATAAATTACACACTAACATGCAGAAAGTACATTGATACAAATTTTTCACGAGGAGGCAGCTACTTACTTGTCTTATAGGATTTACTATTTCAAAAACTACTTTTAAATGAAAAATGGCTTAGTAAGACTAATGGGTTGAACAGACACTGTTAGGCAATCATTTTACACAAAATGACTGGAGATGACTGTGAGGCCAAGAGAGAAAAGGCTGTGGCAGAGACTTGCTGCTTACTCAAGATCTATTCTTTCTTTAAAAAGTTCCTAGGATTTTGATCGAAATTTTCCTTATACCTATAGTGGCCACATGACGATTCTGACCAATGAGACAAAAACACAAGGATTTCTGGAGGAACACTCCAATCCCTGATTTAGGTACTGGTCCTTGTTGTATCCTGTTTCTTAGACAACAGATAAAAAGGTATAGTGTGGTCACATTTTATATGATCAGACTTTGCAAATTTGTAGTGAGATACAAAGGATTAGTAAGTCTCACTTTATGTGCAAATTTAAAATAATGCAAATCACCCAAATTAAAATTCATCAGGGAGTGCTTAACTTTTCAACTGGTTAAACCAAGTGAACTGCAAACTGTATTATCACGGGGCAGTGCCACCTCAGTTGGTAAGAAAACTGATGTGCACCATTCTCTTTCAACACTGTGGAAACCATATACTTAAGTGCATTAGAATTTCAGCCTGTGGTTTTGATGATTAATTACTATGCTGGCTTTTATTTTTGAATTTTATTGCTATATGTTAAAATAATTGCTACATCTGTAACAGTATTAACCAAGTGCTCCTTAAGTGGGGGTGTTAGTGCCTGTGTGAAAAAGAGCACCCTCAAATCAGTAACTTTGGAATAGAAGTCCAGTATGATACGAAAACATTATGTCCATACTGCTGGTTTTTTCATGCTTAGAAGCAAAAATATATTCCGGTGATTGTAGCTATATGTGACCTAAGAATACAGTGATCTTATTTAATATTTATTCCTATGAGGAAATCTTGAAATATTTAAGGCAAAAAAAAAAAAGAGTAAGTGAAAACTGAATCAGAATTTCTAAGTATCTATTTAGGATCTTGAACAAATTCTGCAATACAATGGGAAGCCATCAGAAAGAATCATTCAGGAGGCAGAAGAAGTAAATTGCTATACTCTTTATATCACTGCAAGTATAAATAATACCATTCCTTCCTTATTTGAATAAATGAGGATTGATAAATGTCTAAATGTTTTTAGTAAAGCAAAAGCCCCTTGCCTAAGGGGCTACTGATATCATAAGGTCAACAATTTTGAAATGTGTGATTGCAGTAAAGCTAAGAATAGGGCACTGACCAATGCCTTACAATTCTTAAAACTGTCTATGTTAGAAAAAAATTTTAAGTTCCTTAAAGGTATGGTGGCTTCCCTTGTGGCTCAGCTGGTAAATAATCTGCCTGCAGTGTGGGAGACCAGGGTTCGATCTCTGGGTTGGGAAGATTCCCTGGAGAAGGGAAAGGCTAACCACTCCAGTATTAGGGCCTGGAGAATTCCATGGACTGTATAGTTCACGGGGTCACAAAGAGTCAGACACAACTGAGCAACTTTCACACTAAGGGTATGGAGCATTTTTGTTATGACTCCCTATCCTGACTGATGGGTTCACACATAGTAAGAGTTCCATAAATACATATTTAATGATGTGACTTAATCTGACATATACATTACCACTTAAGGGCCTTTACAGTATAGCCATGTGCTTTCCTAAACTTCCTCTTCCTAGTACTATGTAACAGGAAAGTAAAAGATCAATGATTCACCCTTCTCTTTATTCTCTGCCTTGTGACTAAAGGATTAGGAAGAAAGTACTCTAAAAAATCTCTATTCAAGCCATTTCTTTAATCCTCCAACTATTAACCAGGTCCTCTCCTCAACATATATTTTCTGGTGCAAATCCAATATTTTTAGAACATTTAAATACAAAATTAATAGGAAATAAGATTAACCAAATGAAGCGAATGGGCCAGAAAGAATCTTTTTCTTCCTAGTTTTGCTGTAAATTTCCCTTTTCAAATCCATTACTATAATGTATACTTAGGTTCTCATTTTTAAAATTAAACATAGAGATAACTGAAAATGTGGTCACTAGAATATTAACAAAGTGAAGAAATTTTAAGGGTAATTATTTTTGTGTGGTGAAGCTAAAGGTAATTTTCAGTTTTTTTCCTTATATAGTTTAATTTTTAACATGGAATAAATATTACTTTTAAAATCAGGAAAAAAGTTACTATAATTTTTAAAGAAAATGTAATCAATGCCTGATTATTCACATTTAGTTATAATTTCCATGGCCACTTTTTACCTAGAATGATTTCTGCCATTTAAAATACTCATCTGAAGAATATAATCACAGAAAAGAAATTTTATTAGTAACTTAAACAAAATATGATTAAAGGTTATGAAAACTTTCAAAATGAGTTCTAAAGGTAAAAATATTCAAGTTAGTATAATTAACATGAACTGAAATGTCATCAAAAAACTGAAATTCTTGGAGATTGATCAACAAGTAAATGTTTAGTTTTGTGAATGTAAGATTTGCACCTGAGAGTTATGTGAACATAACTGCTTGATGGTATCTCTGACTGTCCCTCCTCCTCTGTAACATGAGCTTAAACTTCACATCCTTAGGGCTGTCATTCCTTCAACAGCCGCTCACTCACCACAGCAACTAGGACACACGGGCTCACGTCCTCACCCTGACCGCCTGTGGCTCTCCTCACCTGCACTACGGCTGAGACTTCACCTTTTACATCTCAGAACCACAGGAAAAAAAATAAAGAGATATTATTTTGCTTCAATAACTAATGAAATTATACACAACATTCCTTGCTTGTACAATGTGCAGATTTGTATAACTCATTGGAAAAGACCCTGATGCTGGGAAAGATTGAAGGCAGGAGGAAAAGGGGACGACAGAGGATGAGATGGTTGGATGGCATCACTGACTTGGTGGACATGAGTCTGAGCAAGCTCTGGGAGTTGGTGATGGACAGGGAAGCCTGGTGTGCTGCAGTCCATGGGGTCGCAAAGATTCAGACATGACTGAGCGACTGAACTGAACTGATGGTAGTTGGTGGTTCAACTCAACTCAGTCGTGTCCACTTTTGCGGCCCCATGGACTGTAGCCTGCCAGGTTCCTCTGTCCATGGGATTCTCTAGGCAAGAATGACTGGAGTGGGTTGCCATTTCCTTCTCCAGGGGAGCTTCCCAAACCAGGAATCAAACCCAATTCTCCTGCATTGCAGGCAGATTCTTTAGGGACTGAGCTACCAGGGAAGCCCTACATATTTGTATACATAAATAAATTCTCAAAGGCAACATTTAGGCAGGAGATCACCTAAAGTGCTACACAGTATAAGGTAAGAAAGATTCTTTTGTTTTTAACAGTGCTTACCTCATCAAATCCAGCAGCTTGCAAGTCTTGAAGCATTTGTGGATTAACTTCTGAAGGATTCCTACTTGTTTCATTTGCAAACGGTTGTAGAGAGTTTCGAATTTCCAGCAAGGCTTTATGATGCATCCCAAACTTGGGTGGATTTCTGACTTGCCTTGGATCTTCAGCTGACATTTTACCCATGTTTTGCTCAGCCTTAGCAGCATCCGATGGTTTGGATAAGTTCCTAAGGGATTCCCGAATTTCTTGCAGCATCTGCCGACTGCTGCCAGTGTAGTTACTGGCAGGAAAGGTCTTAGGCCTCATTTGTCTATATCCTTCCGGCTTTTCACTCCTCTTCATGAAAACATCTATATGTATAACCCACACAAAAGACTTCTTTAACAGCTACTTGATTGAAATTCAGAGCTTTCCCTCGAGCAAAACTTAAAAAAATCTTTTGCAGAAGTCCCCAGGAATGTTACAATTCTTTACAATCTGAATAAAAGAAAAAATAAACAAAGCTATAAAATGCTGACTGATACAGCAGTGCCACGCACAGCAGGTATCCCCTTATCCAGGGGCTATACCTTTTAAGACCACAAGTAAGTGCCTGAAACTTCAGATAGTACCCAACCCTATATATACAGTAGACCTCTGAACAACATGGGTTTGAACTGCATGGGTCCACTCATGTGGATTTTTTTCAACAAATAGGTACTGCATTACAACACAATCCGGTGGTTGGCTGAATCCAAGGATGCTGAATGGAGGGCTGACTGTAGTTATACTCAAATTTTTGATGGCACAAAGGGTCGGCACCCCAACCCGAGCTGTTCAGGAGTCAACTGTACTATGTTTTTTCCTACACATACATAACTATGACAAAGTTTAATTTAGTAATTAGGCACAGTAAAAAAACTAACAACTAATAATAAAATAGAACAACTATGGGAATGCCTTAGCAGTCCAGTGGTTAGGATTCTGTACTCTCATTCCCCAGATGCCTCAAGTTCAATACCTGGTTAGGGAACTAACATCCCACAAGCCGTGTGGGGCTCACCTCCCGCCAAAAAAAGATTTATAACAACATACATGTAATAACATGAATGTAATTTCTCTCTCAAAATACCTTACTGTGTAAATGTTATGTCTTAACTAAGCACATATCATATGCTGTGGTGATAACTTTCACAGTTTGAGGTGTAACAGCAAAACTAGTACACATTTCTGCCTTTCTTTTGCACAAACACAATTTTGTGTATAGAAGATTTGTTCTTATGGTAGATCTTAAAGTCTCAGCACATATATATATATTTTTTTAATTAAACTGAGAACTTTCACTTTAAACAAGCGCTTGAGGGCTTTTCTTTGGCATATCTGAATTGCCAGCACCACTCCTCTTGTGCTTTGGGGCCATTATTAAGTTCTCTCAGTATCTAGGCTGCACTTCATTTATAGCCATCTAGGCATTCCTTTAGTCTGGGTTTCAACTCCAAGTTAGCCATCATTTTATTATTATTATTTACCATCCTAAAGATGGTTCTCCTTAATAGAGAGGAAAAAAAACAAAATAAGAATAGTTTTGCTTCTCTATGTCAAGATACATTTGCCTTCCATTCCCCTAACACAGAAACTGGTAAATATACGCAGTGCAGAAGTATCTGTTAAACTAATAAATGCAAGCGATTTATTCCTTTTCACACTTAAGAAAATATAATTTTGTTTCTTCCAATTATAAAAAAATTGCACCCTACTGAAAAAATTCAAATATCATGTAATTATGTAAGGTAGAAGTCCCTCATAATTCCCTCCCTCAACAGAGAATCACTGTAGTAGGCTGAATAATAACACCCCAAAAGTTAACCACTTCCTAATCCCTGGAATCTGCAAATGTTATCTTATTTGGAAAATGGGACTTTGCAGATATCATTAAAGGATCGTCAAATGGGGAGATTATCACAGATTATCCAGTTGAGCAAGTACATGCATGAGAGGCAGGGGGAGATGTGATACACAGACGAGATAGAGGCAAGGTGACCATGGAGGCAGGGACTGGAGGGCGCAGCCAGAGGCCAAGGAATGCTGGCAGCCAGACAAAGATGGGAATGACAAGAAACTGCTTTTCTCCTAGAACCTCTAAGGAAGAGTGGCCTCATCGATGATTTAATTTTGGGCCAGTGATACTGATTTTGGAATTCTTGCCTCTAGAACTGTAGAAGTGTACATTTATGCTGTTTTAAGTTTCCAATTTTGTAGTAATGTGACTGGGTTGGCCCAAACCCAAACAAACTTTGGGCCAATCCAATATATAAGACAAAGGAAACTAACACAATCACTATGCTTTAAAATCACTATCATTAATAATACTACATATTATTTTTACTCTTAACCAAAATGGGATCACAACACACAAAATACGTTATTCTTTTACATTATCATGTGAATTTACAAGAAAAGAACGTCATGTTGACCAAACTTAAATGACCAAAGAACTCTTTCCTCCACAGCATTTTATGAAATTCATGCTCTGTGTACTATACTTTAGAAAATGCTGAACCAAAGAGATTCGTTCTAGTCCTATATTTATAAAGGACTATATTTAAAGGTCTATCTAATCAAGGCTATGGTTTTTCCAGTGGTCATGTATGGATGTGAGAGTTGGACTATGAAGAGGGCTGAGCGCCGAAGAATTGATGCTTTTGAATTGTGGTGTTGGAGAAGACTCTTGGGAGTCCCATGGACTGCAGGGAGATCAAATCAAGCAATCTAAGGGAAATCACTTTATCAAATATTTTGAAACATGGTTCTCCACTTGTCCAGCCTCCAGTATCAGTTCCCTTGAAGCCCTCAGCCTGACCACTTAGCCAATACCATATTATGTTTATGTTATAGCAGCACCTCACTTCTAGGTGTCAACTTCTATATTAGGATAATGAGAGACTATGTATGCAGACACACAGATACATACATGAAAATAGAACTGTGATGCACAGTCTTAGTGGCAGTAGTCCCAGAGTCAAGTCTTGGTCAGCAGTTGCCACCTTGCCTCAGGTCCAAGAGGAGAAAACCAAATATGCTTCCTAAAGCAATCAGGATGCTGTACGTCTAGTTAGCTGGCCTCCAACTTCCTTGAGGTAGGTAGAGCACACCTGAAGTCTTCCCTCTTTTTTCAGTATAAAGTTTTTCCACTCCTATGCCTGCCTTTGAGTCCTCTACTAAACACAAGTGATGGTGGCTAATTCCCTTCCTGTAGTAAGCTCTGAATAAACAGACTCTGCTTGTTTTGGATGGTCTTTATTGCCACATAATACTAAACTGTTTTGTGGTAACAAATCCCAAAATGTCAATGGCTTAACACATCAAAGATTCCTATCTTGCTCACACAGCCCCATGGGGGTGAGTAGTAAGCCATTCAGTGGCTTAGGGACCTACAGTGCCTCCATAAATAGGAAGCTGCCATCTCAAAGTGTCACCTAGATTGTCACCGAAGCAGGAAAACGACAGATGGAGAACCACACCAGCTTTCTCCTGCCTCAGCCCAGAATTGACTCAGACATCTACTTGCAGGGCTTTGGCAACTAATCTTACTTACAAGGTAATAAGGAGCCCTACTGAACTTGTAGGTCCATGAAATGAGTTTGGGAAAGAGAATCTTAGAAATGTATGTAGGCTGCTATTGGCTATCTGGCAAAGCATTATAAATAAATGATAAGGTCATGAAAGCAGCAGCTTATTTGTAAACAAAAACAGAAAGGGGTAGAGTCCAGAAATTTAAAGTCTTGAAGAACTGGAAAAGTAGCTTGCTTCTAGACTGAAACACGAAGGGATATAATTGAAAGATTTTCAGCAGAGATGCGCACTGAAACCTCTTAGCTGACTAAAGTACCTCAGTGGCTTAAAACAAACAAAAAGACAACATTAAGGGTATGGTCTTTCCTCAAATAACCAATTGAGAAGAGAAATGAGAGTTCTTAAATCTTTGGATGAGGTTCCTAACACGTGAACTTTTCTATGGTTATTGACACATGGAACTGACTGGAACTAAACACATCAGAGGCTTTCTAACTTTGAGGAAACTGTTTTGTTAACTATTCAAGCTCAAACTAAAAAAACTTTCAGCTCTTGGGCAACAAAATAAAAACCCCTGGGCTCTTAACTTCTTTGAGCAGTAACTTAGTCAAAAAAGATTTGCACCTTTCAAAGAAGAATAGCTCCCCAAAGCTCACACTTCATAGGTGACCAAGGATGGAAAAGGAAAAAGAACTCCCTGGTTCTTGGAGAACAATGGCCAACAGCAACGGAGAACAAAGGATGAGGCAGTTCCTCCCAGGAATCTCCTCTTCCTCCAGGGCTGGTTGATTCCACAAGATCTGCCCATGGAGGTTTTAAAATTAATTTATCAGAAACTGCTATTTCCCACTCTTCTTTATTAAAAAGATTTATTTATTTATTTATGGCTACGGTGGGTCTTCCTTGCTGTACTCGAGCTTTCCCTAGCTGTGGCAAGCAGGGGCTACTTTCTAGCAAGGGCTGCTCACTGCAGGGGCTCTCTTGTTGTGGAGCAAGGGCTCAGGCGCACAACTTCAGTAGCTGCAGCACGCGGGCTCTAGAGCTCAGGCTCAGTGGCTCCCTGGCATGTGGGATCTTCCCAGCCCAGGGATCGAACTGGTGTCCCGTGCATGGCAAGGTGGATTCTTAACCACTGGACCACCAGGGAAGTCCCTCATTCTTCTTTTCTAATAGTAGTGCTTATCATGGCCCTCCTGTCCTTGTTCTACCATTGTGTACACGGTGAGTGAGGGGTAACAGAGAGGATGACAGACAGCGGGAGTGAGGATAACTTTACAGATCTCTGGACCAAGAGGAGCTGTATCTAGACCTGATGGAGAGATTACTAGACATACAGAACACAGGACCTGTGTGTGAATCTAACTACTGCTGCTTAGGGCCCAATATGCTAGCAAGAGAGTAACACAGTACTAGGAATGTCTTTCTAGGACAGAAAGTATAGTGTTTTCCTGATTCCAAGATACATGCTTTTCCACATTTTAACATTTTTGAAATTGAGCATATCTTAAAATCAATAGTAAAAGGAATCTGCCAGCTCCAAAGCAGAGAAGATCTGGAACAATAGAAAACACACATAACTTGACCATAAGGTCAAATTTCCTTGTCACTTCAATTGCATTTTCTTCACTGGCAGCACCACATGTGGTTGATCTAGACCTCTGATTAATGCTCAAAATGTTTTCAAAAAGATTTCACTATGATGTAGCATTATGTGTTCAGAAACTGTCATCCAATATGCAATGCAATTAAAGGCATAAAGAGCTGTCAAATTTCAGTGAGATCACAGAATTTTCAAAGGAAAGAGTCTTTTACGAAGGACAAGCACTCAGACATGAAATATGTGTCAAAACCTTTTGAGTTACCTTCAGAAGTTGTTTAATTTCTAGCAATAACTCACTCAACTCAGGGAAAAAAAGCCAAAAAAACTAAGAGTTTAAGCAAAAAGGAAAGGAAGACAAAACTCCAGTATTCTTCAATATGCCTCAAATTATACACTCAATCATAAAGACAATAAAGAGGTTCAAGATTATTAGCTGGGGTAATAAAAAGCAACACACCATCATGATGTTATACGAAGCCCAAAGTAAATGAGAAGAATTCTAAATTCTGAATGTGAGTAAGGCTGAGGCTCAAAAAAACTGAAAGGCATACGATTGAAGGGATAAATGTATGTCATTGAAGGTTAGTTAAAAACCATGTTTATTTCCTTTACCCTGAAAAACTGTTACTAAACAGACTGCTTGTTTTAGATTTATTAACAGTATCATGGAATGGAGGAAACTGACAATTCAACCTCATCTTTTAAAATAACTATATTGAATTACATCATGTAGACGTATTATAACTTATCTATCCCCTACTGATGGTCCTTTAGGTTATTTCCAATTTTTTGTTATTATAATGTTTTAAACATTGGTAACTTCAACTGTATTGATAATATTCCAGTTCTGAGGATGGGTGGTGAGTTCATGGGTATTCATTTTATTATGCTTCATATCTTATATGTATACACATGTTCTTTGTACATATAAAAGTTAACAAAAATTGTGGCAATAAAAATTCTTGTGTTGGGACCTCCACTGCAGGGGGCATCGGTTAGATCCCTGGTCAGGGAACTAAGATTCTACATGCAATGCAGTGATATAGCCGAAAGTAAATAAATAAGTAATGAAGTGAATAATTCAATCATTTTCAGTAAACCACTGAAACAATCCATTTAAAAAAACAACAAAAAAACCCCACTGTGTGCCAATTATAAGCATTTCCCTTTAAGATAAATTCCCGGAAGTGGAAGGAATTGCTGGGTCAAAGAGAATGAGTATTTAAAATTCTGATACTTATTGTTTAGGTTGCCTTCCAGAAAGCTGTCCTAACTTACAATCCCTCCAACAATGTATAGTTGACCCTGGCATTAACAAATGTGAAAACTCAAGTAGAGAAAATTTTTAAAACAACTCTTCGACACTAAACAGCTTACCTCTGTAACCCATACCACACTGGTGCCAGATGAGCCTTCCTAATAGTTGTGACCACGTTACCTCACTACTCCAGACCCTTAATGATTCCTTTGGCCTAGTAATTAAAGCCAGAGATATGGGTCAAAGAGCAGGGTACAAATCCCAGTTCTACTAGTAACTAGCTTTGTGATCTTCAAATGTGGGCAACAGTTCTACTTAAATAGGGTTATTTTAAGCATTAAATAAGTTTAATACATGTCAAATGTTTAGAATAAGTGCTTGACTCAATAAATGTTATTGTCTTCTTACCCTTTTCACCATCTTACCCACCCAGAGTCTCCTGGATGTAACAGACACTCTAATCAAACCAAATTACTTGCTCTCAGCTAATGTACCTTGTGCTTTTCTACTTTCATGTTCTCACCCTTCCTGTTCACTCTTCTTGGGAAAACCTCTGCCACATTTCTTCTTGAAGAAATGATAGCCAGCCTTTAAGGTACTATTCAAATGCTTCCTTTATGAAGTTTTTATTGAAATGTTAGTTGTTATCCTATCTAAACACACTTTGCACTGCCAAATAAAACTTATTTTCCTGCTAAA
This sequence comes from Antilocapra americana, assembly GCA_007570785.1. Taxonomy (NCBI): domain Eukaryota; kingdom Metazoa; phylum Chordata; class Mammalia; order Artiodactyla; family Antilocapridae; genus Antilocapra; species Antilocapra americana. The sequence continues at coordinate 174,500 of ML660777.1, read as the reverse complement.
TCACAAGAGCATAAGATGTCTTGGGGATATATACATATATATATATATATACACACATTCTTCAGATGAGAAGATTGATCCAGAGAGGTAAAGTGGCCTGCCTAAAATCATACAGCGAGCTGGCCGTCATGCTAGAAATGGACTCACCATAACCTGAACCAGTCCAGGGCTCTTTCTATCATACCTACATCTTGAGTCTTCCTAAGGGATTATGATCCACATTCTCTGAAGGAATTCTTCAATTGGTGAGACTGGACAGACAAAATCTCCATTTCTTAGAAAGTTCAGACCTTGATCAAATGTGCAAGGACCTACTGTGTAGCACATGGAACTCTGCTCAATGTTAGGTGGCAGCCTGGATGGGAGGGGAGTTTGGGGGAGAATGGATACATGTATATGAATGGCTGAGTCCCTTCGCTATTTACCTGAAACTATCACAACATTGGTAATTGGCTATACCCCAATACAAAATTAGAGGGTTTTGTTTTTTTTAAACTTGTGGATCATAACTGTTCCTACTATCCCATTATTCAACACTTGGAAGTCCAGCTTGCTAACAGAGTTTTCTGATGTATACAAAGAACAAAATGAGCTCCTTCCATACCCTTCCCCCATATCTTTCCCCCTGAGATTCAAAGCTTAATATGAGTTCCATTTTCCAGGGATAAAAGGACTGCATTATCAATGATATGTGCTAGCTTTCTTCCTTTTACAATAAATTATCATATTTATTAAAAAAAACGTACAAATGTAAGTCTCAAAAAATATCACTGATATCTTGTCCAACTTAGAAGAATAGATCTCATTACAGCAGGAGATTTCAAAGTGTTACCTCAGGTGGAATTAAATTTATAAAAAGGCAGCCTATCTCCATACTATGACTAAATCAGTTACGAGAACAGCAACAGTAATATGTACCATCTCAGTAGCACAGCCTTAGCTGCTCATACAGCAATATTAAAAAAAGTCTGTATATTGATGACATTTTCTCCAACTCACTTTCTAAGAATTAACTTATCAAAAGTGAAAACAATCACTATATTCTATCTTCATGCTGAAAAAGGATTGCCATATACACTTGATAAAAATGTTGACCAATGACTAATTACTTTTGCAGTCAACAAAAATCCCCCACTAATCTAAATATAATGTCTAGAAGGAAAACTAAATCATCAGAGTGGAAACTGTTGCAATCCTACAATTATGCAGAGTAACAAGGAGACGTATTAAAAACAAAAACAAAGGGACTTCCCTGGAATTACAGTGGTTAAGAATCCATCTGTCAACGCAGGGACACAGGTTCGATCCCTGGTCCAGGAAGATTCTAAATGCTGCAGAGCAACTAAGCCTGCACCACAACTACTGAAGCCCATGCTCTATAATCTCAACAAGAGAAGCCACAATAATGAGAAGCCTGCACACCGCAACTAGAGTGTAGCCCCGCTCTCCACAATTAGAGAAAGCCTGCCTGCACAACTCGAAATATAAACAAACAAAAACTTAAAAAAAAACAAACTGAAGAATCTACAGAAGGAAGTCTATATATCATATCAAAAATATGTAGCAGAAGCATTTATTATTTGCTTTTGAAGCGTGTCAAGTCATATTCAATAAATATTCAAGCACACAAAAAATGTGCCTTCCCTGGCATGTACCATGATCTAGTTTCTTGCAGTAGCAGCTGATCAGGGGAACACAATGCTACTTCTTTTACTGTTAAATCAGTCAAATTCCTCCACTGCCTTAGGGAATCAACAAGCTCATTTTACCTGTCTGTCAACTTATTAAATCACAAATGTAGACACCTTAGCAGAGAACATTCATTCCAATGATGAGTCCTCTCTCTTCTTCCACATGGAGTTAATTTGATAAAAAAAATTCTTAATCTCCAATATATAATCCATAAAGGCCTGATAAACTTCTGATTCAAATCCATTTCCCAAACTGGAGTGAAACATTATTTGTGTGTGAGATTATACTTATTTCTCACCAGATTTGTGAATAACTTCTACCCGAGGATATATTTTGAGTAATAGGAACATACGGGTTAACAGACATTAAATTTTGCTCCCTTAGAGAGTACTTTCAACTGAAGAAAACAACTTTCCATTGAAGAGAATGGGGTGAAGTCAAGTCACCTGAGAGGCATTGTGATACAAATGCTTATGGAAGTTATAATAAACGGAGTTTCATTTGCTTTCCTGTGTTTATACACACCCTCCTACTCCGTAATGATCCCTGCAGCTCTCCTACCCCTTTCAAAGGTACGGTACCTTATTTACAGAGAACTGTAAACAGAAATTCGCAGAATTTGTTCAAGGTATATAGCATCTGGTTCCTCTGGGATGAAAGAACCGTGGCTCTTTTGCTGCACATTTCCTTCAGAATCACCTTTCGCTTTTCCCTCCTTCCTAAATACCGCTGACCCGAGCGCGCTGGGGATAAGGGTGGAGGAGCGAGGGAAGACAGTCCGCGCAAGGCCTCCGGCGGCACAGGTCCCTCCCAACCTGACCCGAACCTCCAAGGCCGCAAAGCCCGGGGCTCCTCCTGCAGCCCCGGGCGCGGCCAAGCCTCGCTTCCCCAGGGCAGGGCTCCTCTCAGGTCCGCGCAACCAGGCAAATGGGGCCCGCACCGGGCCGCCGCGGCCCGCCCGGCCACAGCAGCCCCCGGACCCCCGCCAGGTCCAGGGGATGGGCGTGGGCCCCCACGGCCACAGCCCCGCCAGTTCTGGCTCTGGAGGAGAGAGTGCGCCCCACCCGCTAAGCCAGCGTCGGACCTACCTGCAGGGGGACAGCGGGGCTCCTGGACAGCGGCCACGGGCCCGAGGGCGGGCGCCGAGGCGGCCGGAGCCCGACCCGGGGACCCCAAGTATCGCCGAGGGGGCAGGGCGGGCAGAGGCGCCGGGGGGCTGCCGCGGGCCAGCGCGGCCCGTCGCGGAGGTCGCGGGGACCTGGCTCTCCCCTCAGCACCAGGCCGCCGCCGCCGCCGCCATTTTGCCTTTCACTCGGTGTCGCGGCCGCCGCACTCCCTTGCAGGTTTCCCGGATGTGGGCATTTCCCGGCGTCGCTTGCGCGGGGGCCGAGGACTGGGGGCTTCTGCCCGCCGGGCGGCGGGGGGGCGAGCGCGCCGCGGGCAGCCTCTCCCTCCGCCGTCGCCCGCTAGTCTGCGTGTCCGCCAGCTGCGTCGCCCCCGCCTCGCGCTGCCCAGGTGACTCGCCCAGTCGGGTGGCGTCAGGCTCCCTCCTCCCAAGCCCACTCAAGTATTTCAGTGTCTCTCTTTTTTTATTTGAGCTCTTTCTGTGGCCGAATAGGGAATAAAAGATGCCGTATCTGAAGGAGGTTGTTTTTCAGAAGGAAACAGCAGTGAGTTGTCCTCTGAAACCTACCTGTGGACGTTCAAGGTTCGAGATTTCTAGAGACTTTGTGAAATAACTAGATTTTTGCTTAGCACTTGCCCCGAGTAAATCCGTGAGTTTAAGAATTTGCTGAACCAGCCGGATTAATATATTCTCGAACCAGGACAGACTAGGGAGTTTAGAGATTGTGAATCGGTAGAAGAGGAAGTCATTATTGCCGTAACTGGGATAATGATGACTTCGAAAAGAGGCTTTATTTCTTGTTAGATTGAATTAAAAGTTTCGGATAGGATGATTGAGTTTATGATGTTTAAAGGTCCTTTCCACCCATTGTACAGAGCCCCTTTGCCAATTCTACCTCTAGAAAATATATAATTAGTATTTTCAAATATCTCATTCTTTTTTAACTAGAGCAGACTAACTGTATTTGTTTTTAAGACTTTTTTCTGATGTTGAATTCGTTGGGAAACCCTCTGCTAAAAGATTACATTCCAGGAGAGGTTGGTTGAAAATCTATATTCCACAATATAGAGTCTGTAGAAGGTACGACCCAAAGTGGCCCTAGGTGTTAACTCTCTTCAAACTGGAGAGCTAGGTAACCTGCAGGGTATCTTTCAGCCTCAACATTCTGTGACTTCTGTGAATCTACTGTTCACAGGCCTGCTTGCCCTTTCTAGAAGGATTATGTATCTGAAAGAGCAGACTGCCTCCCGAACCTTGTCACCTCTGTCACTAACCCTCAGAACTTAAGCTCTTCATCCCTCTAAACCTAAAGATGGATATCTCCAAAAATTACTGTCTTTGGGAAAACTCCAGGATAATTCAAGGAGCTCAGGAATTTCTCTATAATTAAGAGGTTTACTCCCGTGAAGCCGAGGGAGAAAAGAGCAAGGAAAGGAGTGCTCAGGAGAGAAGAACCAACCAACAAAATGAAAGGGTGTGGAAGCAAAAGACAAGGGAAATACCTACTAGGAGTGCTGGATGTCTAAGAATGACAATACATGCCATTGTGTTTGAAGGTCTTTGTGTTGCAGTGATGGAAAATCCTTGGTCCAGCTTCAGCCTATTCAGTTCTTCACTGCTTCATGGAAGAAGGTTATCTTGCTTTTGTTGTTGTTAAGTGTAGTTCATTTACAATATTGTGCTAGTTTCAGGTGTACAGCAGTGATTCAGTTCTAAATGTATACATTTTTCTGATTATTTTCCATTATAGGTTATTACAAGATATTGAATGTAATTCCATGTCCTGTACAACAAATCCTTGTTGCTCATCTATTTTATGTAGAGTAAGTTGTCTTATTTTGTTTTTATCAACAGATGTAAGGGGCCAAATGTCATGCTTGGGTGATTGTAGGAACAGAGGCAGCACACGTGGAAGAAGTCTGCAGAGCACTGTAGTCCTGAGAACACAGGTCTTCCCAGGTCATAATATCTTAGGGGAAGGTTCTAAACTGTGAGTAGCCATATTCTCCACTTAGGAGTGGAGAATTGTGTTCCACCTTCTTGAGAGCAGAGAATCTACATTAATTATTTGGAATTCTGAGCAGATTTGTCTCTCCAGTGTTTTTCAAACATTATCAATGTGGACTCCTGGATATTTAATAGTTTGGGAGTTTTTAAAATTGATCAAAATTTTTCCAGTTTTGGCTAAGAGCTCTTCCAGTTAGCTTCTGTGTCCCTGTGACATACTCCCATCATTGCAGGCTTAAAAAAACAAAAAAAACAACAGCAAAAAAAACTTTCTGGCACTGCAAAATGCTCTAAACTACCTGGTTTATTTATTGCCCTCCAGGGAGCCTTGGTTCCTTTTATTGGGAGAATGTTGTTAGAAGCCAAATCTGGGTTTGACTTGTGCTCATTGCTACTGAGGTATCCTTGCTTGTAGGATCTCTAGCTAAGAAATTTTGATTCCATATTATGCAGGAGTAAGGTCTGTGTTTTGATTTGTTGCAGCTAGTATTTTACAGTCTGGTATTAATTAGTTTAGCTTATTTCCATGGCCTGTACAAAAATTGTTTTGAAAATTGATGCATCATCTGATGGCTATGTTGGGCTGTCAGCTGTTCTTCCCCCAAAGTCCAGTCATGACAATTTGTTTATAATTAAAATTTTTTACCTGATCAACTAGATTTTAGTCTCTTCTCTCAAATTTTCTCTTCTCACCCCCACCTCCTTTGTAACTTTCTCTTCTAATATACTGAAATGTTGAAAATGTTTTGATGCTAAGATGACTGTAGTCGAGTGTGTGTGTGCATGCTCAGTCACTCAGTTGTCTGACTCTTTGCGACTCCATGGACTGTAGCCCACCAGGCTCCTCTGTCTGTGGGATTTTTTCCAGGCAAGAATTTTGGAGTGGGTTGCCATTTCCTCCTCTGGGGGATCTTCCTGACCCAGGGATTGAACCTGAGTCTCCTGTGTCTCCTGCATTGGCAGGTGGATTCTTTATCATTGAGACTGTAGTCTGTTATTCTGTATTGCCATTTAACATTAATTTTGGTTCAGAATGATACCAAAGAAATAGTTTAACAGTTGCATATAATAGTTTGGCTCTACCCAGGTCTCATTATCTGTAAAACAAGAGCACATCTACAGCTTCAGATCATCTAACTAGTCTGAGCTAAATATCTTGATGCCATAAGCTTAAATGAAGGCTTGATATAAACTCTGTATTAGTGAACTTAGTATGCTTCTTAGACAAGATTCTAGAATGGATAATTAAATGGATGTTGTTTCCACAATACCGTGAAATAGAAGTGTTATTCCCAAGGGACAAGGAATTTTTCAATTATGCCAAAATTTGAATAGGATGATGGCTATAGCCCAGGTATTTTTCTCACAATAGCCTTGTGAACAAGATAAATGAATGGGGCCGAATGTCAAAAATCAGGCTGATTTACAGATGTTTCAACAACTGTAGCCAAAGAGTGACTTGAGTGTCACTGATACTTGGGAAGACTCTAGGAGTGTGCCGAAGTGTTACAGTCCATCTAACCTCAGGGGATGAAGGTGCAGTAGGCATGCTGGGCAATTCTAAAATGATCAGCTTCTGCAGAAAGGACTAAAAGGTGATCATTAGCTCTTTCCTAAAGTGAAATAATATTTGTCTTTTTAACCAGGAAGAGTTACCCATTGCAGGAATCAAAACCATTGGCATCAATTTTAGAATACAGAAGTATGGTTTAGGGAGTATCAGGTGTGAAAAATTACAAAGGTGTAACTTAATTAGCAGTCTAATGGAACAAGTATCAAAATAGTTAGAAAAGGGTGAGACAGCCACTACAAAGGAATATTGTACCCAGAACGAGATAGATTTCTGTCATACTCTTAGCAAGGCAGAGACCACTGGGAAAGTATTCATTTTGGAAGTCACACTTTAATGGTGGTCTTTGGCAAATGAGGTATTTTTTTTTAAAAAAAAGGGAAAACATAATTGTGAGTTTAATTTAGTTCAGACTGATTCAGGGCTTTCTACTATCAGATACTGTGTTAAACAACTCAGAGATGGGCCCTGTTCTTGGGCTTGTGGTGCAGTAGAGTGAGACAGGCTGCTCAGCAGATGGCAGTAAGCACAGTACAAGCTCTGCACAATGGGCTTTTGATGCAGAGTACAATTTAGCCCAGATTGTTAAGAGGCCAGCAAAGGGTTTCTCGAGAAAATGACACCTGAAAGGAGTTCAGAAAGGTAAGCAGGATTTAGCCAAAACGGGCAAAAAAGGTGGGGCAGGGAACACAGCCCACAAGAAACCATTGAAGAGATTTTAAAAGTTTACCCCAAAGCAGCTACAATATGTAGTTTTGACTATCTGAACATATGATGAAAGGAATTAAATTTGCTTTCTGTGGCTCCCGAGTGAAGAAGACAAATGGAAGCAAATTTCAATTCAGTATGTGAAAATTCATTTATTTAGTAGAACCTTACAGCAAAGCACCCCAACACAATGGAAATTCCATAAAATGACTGGTGGTTGGTTTTGTCTCATAGTGAACCTACTATGTAGTAGGTTCACATGATAATTTCATTAACCCACAATAATGATTCTACCTTTTTTATAGGATTGTTTAGGACCTCACTCACACATTAAAACCTTGCCATATGCTAGAGCTGTCCAAACGAGGAGGCTACACTGGGAAATGGGAGACTTTATCATTGTGTATTTTCAAGTAGAGGCTGGATGAAAATTTTTTGTTGGGAATCTATTGTGATGATTAAATTTAGGTTGGAGATGCCCTCAAAGATATCGTTCACCTTGGAGATCCTAGAGCCCTCAAAAGAAACTATTTGATAGTTTTCATGAATGAAAGCAGTGAGAATGAACAAATTCATAATTAGAGTTTTATTTATACTACATAAAGCTTATGTTTCTTATTACATCTGGCAGAACTCATCAACTGATAGAAAATGTAGCACTATTCAAATGTACTTTCTTTTACTATGGTTATAAATACCCTTAAATCAAATCAGAGCTTCAAACTTCAAACTTGTTTCCAGTCCAAGCTACTATACTAAGCCTATATGTCTGTTTCCCTCCCTCTACCGATTATTTACTATAACAATCAAGAGAAATTATTTACATTACTGCTGGAAATTGAGAAGGGTGCTAACAGCATTCATGAGACCTTCAACTTTTCAGCAGCAGGTAATAAGATGAAAGCAGAGGCACATCACTGTACATAGAAAATGTGCCACTTGGGAGCCAGGGTCTCCCAGGAATGAGGATCAACTCTGGGCCCATTCAAAGCAAGGATGCTGACCTGCCGAGTGGATTGGGAGGATGCCTCCACCAAGTGAAGAAAGGAACACTGCAGCTTAGGCTGCAGCAAGGTATTCATATAAAGGGAAATGTAAAGTCAAAAGGACAGTTCTTAGCTATATTTTTATTACTGAATCCATGTATTTACTGCAAGAGAATGTGCATTCACAAATATGTATATTTCATTTTTTATGAAAAATGATTTACATTAATGGATAGAAAGTGGTATGAAAAGAACTGGTCTGTTTGAGATTATTGGTATTTTAATTTTTCTTTTGACTGCTTTTTCTGTAATAAATGGCTTTTGTAATAACAAAGTTTTCAAAATGAGCCCCAGCAATCAAACTAGAAACTGATTAAAAATTCCTGTCAGCAACATTTTTTTCCTTCTTTGATTCTTTGGAATTCAAAGTTACTAAATATCTTCAGTCAAATATTTTTTGAGCCAAACATATATATATATACAGAACAACATATGTGTATATATATTCTATTTTAAAATGTAAACAAAAAATACTTCAAACCCCCCAAAATCCTGAGGGTAAGTCAACATAATTGAAAATTGAAAATATTTATTGGGCGAGAAAGACAAAAACTCATAGTCACCTGCTGTTGGAATTGTAAAGTAAATAAACATACACTTCCTGTGTAACATGGGTGATCTTTCATTAAGGTCTTTACAATTCAATGATGTATTTACTCTTAAACTTTGGAAAGACAGTATCATAAAATTGTCTCAAAATACTGTATGTTAGGTCATCATTAACATTAAAGATAAGGATGGCAAAACTCTTTACTCCTACCACATCATCATACTAGTCTCATACATGTTACCTCTCAAATTTTAGTTTGGAAGCTGGCTCACTTACCAATGTCAAATCCTATTTTATTGCACAATGTCCAATTCAGCAATTTTCAACTATGGTGTAAAAAACTAAATAAAAGCAAAAATCCTTAGGAAAAACGTATTTTGTCTTTTTTCATTTCAAGAGAAACAGAGCTAGGTCTAAGGAGGTGACAGAGTTCTATTCAAGCCCATTCTAATAAAGGAACCCACTAAAACAAAGGAACCCATTAAAACATTTTCACCTTAAAAAAAATTTGAACACTACCAAAAACTGTCATTTTTGCTCTACTCAATTCTTACTGAAGAAAGTTTACTGAAATTATTAAGGAAATAAAAATGTTGAAGAACTGAAGAAATACTTGCAGTAAAGAGAATAAATACTAGTATTTAAAAATGTCCCGAGGGAGGGGCATACCATACCCCACATAGTGCTGATAAAAAGGAAAGGAACCTGTTGGTGGTTTGACATTATTAAGCCCTACAACATCAAAAATGGAGCGTTGGCTCCATGAGCTGTCTAGAGTGGTGCCAGAGGCAGTGCACTTCTCAGAACAAGGATCCCTCTGATGTTCTGACACGTTTCAATTCTTTTGCCAAGGGTCATCAATCAGACCCTAGCAACTGTTAGAGCAATATTCAAGTACCACACTGGGCATCAACATTAACAATAGTTTACGGATGTTCCCCTTGCAAATTTCACACTTTTCAGTAACAGAAATTTATATAAAATTTGGCATTTGAAAGGCTGTATGTTTTACCTGAAATCTTTTAGTATCTTCATGAAAAAAGCTGTCTAGTAACATAAATTGCTTCTGCATCCGTTCCACAAACAAGACAAGGACCTAAAACATCCAGACTGTTCACAGACAAAGTCCTATTAGGAAGCAAGCTTGTGATTTCAATACGATCTTTGGCAGGATCAGTGCTGAGCCAGGAGCTTATAAGAGACTGGTGAACATTAGCTTGGTTACTAATACTATGAGACAAAAAAGTACTATTTCTTCCTCCTAAGAAAAAAAAGAAAAGAGGAAAACATTGTTCAAGACCAATTTTATACTAGTAAATACCTGAAATTCTAATATTTAAAAAACGTAATGATATAAACTTGTTTTAACTCTCACAAATAACAGGCTGATGATTCCATTATAACACATAACCATTTTTGACTAAAAGCTTCGTCAGTGATATTAAACACTCAAATTTTCAAGGGATAACATGGCTTTCAAACTTGAACTCTTCAGGAAAGCACAACATTCATTTTGACCCTATCTTCCTGTTTATAGTTTAATGGAAAGTCTCAGAAATGTAACAAAATGGCTAGAGGACAAGTAGAATAGATGTAGATAATATGTAGAAACTGAACGGTTAGATAATCAAAAAATGAAGTGATCGTGAGAAAATATCTGTATGTATTTCTGAGTATTCCTAAAAATATAATCAACTTGCTGTAGATCTCCTTTTATTCTTGCCTTTGTTTTAGGTAAATGTTCTTAAAAGTAGAATTTTAGAACACTACCAAATTATAAACTTTTATCTCTGACAGTGCTCTGCGTTTAACAGAGAATTAATTATTTCAGTTTTAGCCTTCATTTGAAATTTTCTTTCTACTTTTTGCCAGATCAAATAAAGACAGATTTCATTTACTCTCAATAAATGGCTGACACCTCCTATATGCCAGGCTCTGTGCTAATGCTGGGAATACAAAGCAAAGTCTCTCATACCTTGAAGTTTAAAAATTAGTGGGTTTAAACCTTGCTGATTCTTAAAAGCCCAGCCCAACTTCTTTTTCTGAGAAGTCTGTCAAGATGACTCTAGTTCATGCTTCTCTTTTTCCATCCTGGAACCCTCAGCACTTGTATGCACCCCTAATAATTTACTATATGCAACACTTCTTATATCACGATTTAACTTTCTGTGGCCCCTTCTCCTAAATTAAAACTAAGTATTCCTTAAGAGCAGGTTTACAGATTATTTTACTTTCTCACAGTGTCTAATACTGTTCCTTGCAATGCCAGACACAGGCTACAGTAAATGACTATTTCCAATCTAACCAGCATTCTTCAAACTACAAAATCTCAAATGCAAGATAGTGGGGGTAGGAGAAGAAGAAATAAAAAAACAAGTGCTTAGCTCCTCCTGAGTCTTTATTAGAAACTAATAAAACTATTAGTTTCTCCATACATGAAGTTACTTGCACAGGCATGCTCCAAGCTCTGCACATTCCATACTTTTCCAGAATTTTTCTGGAGAAGTTTTGGACTTTTCCTTCTTCGCTTCCGTTTACCTTTTACTGCTCCGATATATTACTCTTGAATACTGTGAAAATGAGCATTAGAACCGCTGTGCAAAGTCTCTCTCCTGGTCCTCCTGCTTCTACTTTTCCATCCCTCTCCCCACAGACACCAAAGCGACTGTTTGGAAACATAAGACAGATCACGCCACTTCCCTGCTCAAAATTCTCCAGTGGCTTTTGGTCCAGTCAGAACGAAATCTCAAGTCCTGCTCCCAGTCTGCAGAGTCCTGCTCCTCAGCTCCTCCTCACCATCTACGCCCCCTCCTGCCCGCTGAACTGCAGCCACACCGGCTCTTTTCTGTCCTCAGTCTCAGGCCTTTGGAATTTGGTGTTTCCTCTACCTGGAATGCTTGCCTGTGACTGGGACTTTCATCTCTTCAGGTCTCTGCTCCCATGTTCTCTCCTCTGCCAAGCGGCCCCTCCCCTACTCATTTTTTTTTTTATCATCCTACTCTCTTCACTCTTCTTCATGGTCATCAGGGTATTTGATCCAGTTCTTTTCCGTTTTGCTCTGTCTCCTTTGCTACTTTGCTGTGCTCTACTATGTACTGTAGGAATGAATTCCTTTTTCCAGGCTCCCTTGCCATCTGCCTTCTAGGAGATAACTATTGTGGGTGACGAAGGCAGAGAGGCTCTGGGGGTGGGAAAAAGCTCCAGGTTTCTGACAACAACACAGTGATTCCAGCCCCAGCTGAGGTGGCACCTTTTCTGCTGATCCAGAACCAACTCTGACAGCACCTCTAACAGGAAAGTAGAGGTTATTAACAACTGTTCACTTCTGGGCATTCCTCCTTTTCGCTATTTGCTCTTCTAGCATCCCTCCCATTCCCTTTTGTTCTTCTAGCCCAACACACATGAAAACAATTCCTTCTAAATCCAGGGTAGTTTCTGCTTTTCTGATTGGACTTTTACTGAAACATCATCTACTGACTTACTGTCTACTGGAATATTTGTTCGACGTGCCTCGAGGCTTTTCTGCTCACTGTCATGGGCTCTAACACCTCAAAGAGTACCTAGCACATGGAACTTGATAAACATTTGCTGAGTGAATGAACAAAGTTTGCAGTCACAGGCAAGCTCAAAAACAGGAAGCTTAGAAAATACCAAAAATGAAAATAAAAATACTTCTTGATTTTAAGTTATATTTTCTGGATGACCTTTACTTGTGTTCTGTCGCTTCAGTCATGTCCAACTCTTTGCAACCCTATGGACAGTAGCTCATGAGGATCCTCTGTCCATGGGATTCTCTAGGCAAAAATACTAGAGTGGGTTGCCATGCGCTCTTCCAGGGGATCTTCCCAACCCAGGGATTGAACCCATGCCTCTTAGGTCTCCTGCATTGACAGGAAGGTTCTTTACAACTAACCACCTGGGAAGCCCAACCTTTACTTATCTCTGTCTTTAGTCAGGAGACAGAGCTTTTTATTCTGAGAAACCAGTACCTTAATACATACATGATCAACTTTTGTCTTGTCATACACCTTTGACAATGTAATATAGGAGAGTGATCAGTGCCTGTTCTGTGGCATGATGCACCCACAATGTGCTTACAATGTTAGCCAGCTAATACCATTTCTAGTATAGTGGTCAGTAGCTGATAGATCATGCCCTGTGATACTAAAATTTACTGAGGCCAGAGAATGGAAACCTTCTGTCACTCCTTAATATTAAAAATATGAGAATTTCACATCTGGTATATTAAAATATAATCTCAAGTTGTCCACAAGAATCTTCATTAAAACATTTTACCTTGATGAAAGAGTGACGACTTCTCAGGCCCGTCGGTGGAGGCGTCCCAGTGCCAGAGAGATCCATCTTGAGAACAAGTGAACAGATGATCTGGGTTGGATGGGTGAAAGTGGACTTCCCACACTATGAGATAAGAACCAAGGTTAGTTAAACCAACATCAAAACCCTGCCTCTAGGCATATCGTCCATTAACCTCCATCACAAGGCTTCAGTGTCAAAGAGAAGGCATAATATAACGCTCCAAATGGCTACATGAAACATGCAGATAGGATAAAGACGCCAAGTAAATCTAGATATTAAGTGTATCGGGCCAGCAAATGAATGAAAATAAATGCTAGTCATCTGACCTTACTGCTTTTTTATATGGAAAAGTACAGGGTTGGCCAAAAAGTGTGTTTGGGTTTTTCCATATCAATTTATGGCAAAACTTGAACAAAGTTTTGGCTAACCTGATATGACAATGGGATAATTCTAAAAAGAGTTTTTGAAAATTGTTAAGTTCTGTTATTTTCAATTGCTATGTCATTAATATTTGAAGGTTTTATTATTGGAAAGGGAGAGAGGGACGACCATAAAAGCAGTATACAAATGAAGTTCTAAGAAGCAGAATCCAATTTTGGCTCACGCCAAGACTCTGCTCTGTATCACAGAAATAGCAACTAGCTCTCAGCAGGCCAAAACCTGGAAAGGCTTCAAGAATCTGGATTCAGTTTCAGATGAAGGACTTTTAAGAAGCCAACTTGGGACTGAGGGCTCCTCAAGCTCTAAACTTTCAGGGAACTTTGTGTGCCAACAGACACCTGGGAACCAAGGACTGGCCAGGACTCCTCAGGAAGGTATCTGCAGCATGAAGGTAAAAAAAGAAGTCTGTGAGCAAGGGTTCTGTGATTCTCAGTTAGGTAAGCTTAGAGAGGCAGCACGGAACGCACCCAGAGTATAGTATAAAAAGTGCAAGGCACATGTTTGCAAGCTGGCATTTTCATTCTGACAGTTACCACAATTAAACATGTTGCAGAACAAAAAGGTGACCTTCTTCCAAAAAGAATGTGTTCTGGGTGGGTCCCTGTGTAAAGTACATTCAGGTTGTTTCACTAAAACAGGGTAAAACAGAAGAGCCTCTGATAGAGCCACTGCAGACTGCCCAAGTCTAGATACTTATGTATTTATATCCTTTCCAATTAGAAAACAAACCTCTAGCCAAGAGTCAGGATGAATCGAAATACACTACAAGCCACTAGTGTGTTCTGCTTAACAATACAGACTGGCATTTAAAAATAGGCTGGTGAGAAGAGCTTTGAAAGTTTATAATTCTAACTACCACAGGGTTAGCAACAACAGCATCTGATGCATACCCTATTCATTCCCCCCTCTCCCCGCCCTCCCACCCCACATAGCCATACCTAGAAGAGGGAAATAGTTCTTATTTGCTTCTTACATATAATCTTTAAAACTATTTATCTTCCCCAAGTATTAATAATGTGAAACTTTAGCTTCAAAGTTATAATGTTTGCTCTTCTCCACTTTTATTCAAGCATTAATACCAACTTTTCCTAAGACAGAATTTAAAACTATAATTCACCCTGACCTGTGGTGATAAAATGAAACATTTCTGTTCAGCCAAAACATCTCCACTAAAATCAAGACAAACAAAGGCAAGAGCCTATATCTTTTGTTATTGCTAAAAGAAAAAAAAAAGGTATAATAATAAATTGAAGAACACAGAGACTGGAAAATATTAAAAATAACAACCTACATTTTGCATGGGAAAAGTACATTCTGACATACTGGGTATGACAATATAAACTGGTTATTATTTTTACGTAGAACAATTTGTCAACATGAATCACAGCTTTAAAATTATGCCAACTTTTTGACTCATCAATTCTATTTCTAAAAATTATCCTAAAAAAAATAAGCACATAAAGATAAATATATATGGATAATCACTATAGTTTTATGTATAGTAAACGTTAAAGAATGTAAATGTCAAATAAAAAAGGAGTTAATTATTATACATCTATACAATTCAGTCAAAAGTTCTGCTGGAGAATGATCCATATGTATCATTTATGGAAATCTGCTAACACTGCATTGTATAGCTCACCCACCAAAAGCTTAATGTATCTTCACAACACTTACTTTCAGCTTCGTGAGCCTTTAGTAGAGACACAGGCATTGTACCTTGTCTAACATCCCAGATACTCAGCATTCCATCCTGGCCGCCAGTAGCTACAACGTGCTGCTGGTTGGGATGGCGATCAACACAGTGGAGGGGCACTCGGTCACCAGTCCTTCAGTGGGAAATACAATAACTTCAAACGGTGGTAAAGTATAATTTAGCACTGAATAACCCATGAAACAAGTAAGTAACTAAATGATAATTTTGTGGCTGGTGCTACTGGCTAAACTTAAATCATGTAAAAAACTTGATTATATTAACTATGAAAGTGAAAGTGAAGTTGCTCAGTCGTGTCTGACTCTTCAAGACCCCATGGACTGTAGCCTACAGGCTTTTCCAGGCAAAACCTCTCATTAAATATACCTCTAAATACTAGAATTCTGAGGGGGAATTAAAGGCTAGAGTTATTCATTCTCTCTTCAATTTGGACACATATGGAACAAGAAAATTTGATGGTAAGATATGCAAAACATTTCCATTTCTTAGCTTTTAAAAAACATTATATATCAACTAAACAGCATACTCCTTACTTCTACTCTGTCTTATTTAATGCTTATTTTACATATATATTTTTCAGTTTGACACATACTATTATCGAGAGAAGAGAAGGCTGCACACATAGAAAGGGGATTTCTGCTTAGAAAAAGTATCTTGCACCATATTTTTCTCCCAATCACATCTGGAGTGTATTATTTCACTATTAATAGGATCATCTGATGAGCAAAAATAAGTTCCCCATTAAATAATATACACTTCAAAGAGAAAATATAAACTTCTGAATCAATACTACAAATATTTATTAAATGCAGCAAGGTATTATCAAGCCCATCAAATTATACAATTGACCTTGAACAACATGGGTCCACTTACATATGAGTATTTTTCAATAGTAAATATACATTGCTACACTATCCAAGGTTGGTTGAATCTGGGAAGGTGGAACCTTCAGTACAGAGGATTCCTGCTATATGGAGCACCAACTATAAAGTATACATGGATTTTCCAGTGTACAGATGGTCAGTGACTCTAACCCTTATATTGTTCAAGGGTCAACTGTATTTGCTTTATCAAAGTTAATCAGAAATTACTCTTAACATGAAATTAAAATACAATATGGTTTATAAAGTCAGTGGCTATAAAAAAAAATCAAACAAATTTGCTTTATACTACTGAAATTACAAATCAAAACTTACAGTGATAATATCTGAGTGGGCTCATTTCCTTGTTGTCTAAAATCCCATATTTTTAACTGTCCAATTGAATTGACTGTAAGAATCTCAGGAGTTCGAAGGAAGGTTACAGCATGGAGTGTACTGCTATCTGCGTTGTCTGTAAATTAAGAAGACTGCGGTGTATGTTAACAGGCCACCACTTGTCCATGAATACCTTAAATAGCGTTCCCTCTGCTGACTGAAAAATGACAAGTGAAATTTTAAATAAGTCACAATTTTATTTCTATGGAAAAATATAGGAACATATGTTAAAATGTACTCTCCTCTGATAGAAAAATTATATTACTCACAGGACGTCTGAACTGTTTGCCAAATAGAAGACTAAGTTTTCACATATTTCTCTATTTCCACTTAAGAGGACTACCCTCCATTTCTGAGACAGCTGTTCAAATCCCTTTATAATTCAATTTTATCACCCTAGACAACCTAGACAGCATATTAAAAAGCAGAAACATGATTTTGCTGACAAAGGTCCATCTAGTCAAAGCTACAGTTTTTCTACTAGTCATGTATGGATGTGAGAGTTGGATTATAAAGAAAGCTGAGGGCTGAAAATTGATGCTTTTGAACTGTGGTGTTGGAGAAGACTCTTGAAAGTCCCTTGGACTGCAAGGAGATCCAACCAGTCCATCCTAGAGGAGATCAGTCCTGGGTGTTCATTGCAAGGACTGATGCTGAAGCTGAAGCTCCAATCCTTTGGCCAACTGATATGAAGAACTGACTCATTTGAAAAGACCCTGATGCTAGGAAAGACTGAAGGCAGCAGGAGGAGAAGGGGATGACAGAGAATGAGATGGTTGGATGGCATCACTGACTCAATGACATGAGCTTGAGCAAGCTCCCAGAGTTGGTGATGGACAGGGAAGCGTGGTGTGCTGCACTCTACAGGGTCACAAAGAGCAACTGAACTGAACTGCTTCACCCAGAACCTCCATTCTGTTGGGCCAAACACGACAGCTTCCTACAGAGCTCATTCTGACCCTATATTATTTTGCTGACTCATCTCAAATCAATTCATCTTTATCCTTATCAGCTCTCTCTTCTGCCATGAAGTTCTTTCTGTTTGCCTTAATGGTCCTTCTGTTTTCCTAGTGTGTCTAAGCTTATACATCTTTATTTAGCATATACTTAAAGACTTTTATTTTGTGACCCTCCTCCAAACTGTCACCAGGCCAGCAGTCTTTCAAAGCTAAACAAATGGTATTCCTCAGAACTAAAAATAATAACAATACAAAAAACTGATTCATGGCTCAATCCATAGCAGTTTTAATTCAGGAGATCTAGGGTGATGGGCTGTTAAAAATCTCCTCAGGCAAGTCTGTACAAAATATGGTTAAGAACCACTAAACTAGTTAGACATAACTTAGCAACTAAACCACTACCACTGCACTAAATAATCCTTCTAAGACATGATGTGGGTACATTACCCCTTTACTCAAAAACTTTTAATGGCTCCTTAGCTGCCTACCTAAAAAAATGTATTAAATTCTTCACAACCTGACTGCAATTTACCGTTCTTGTTTCATCTCTCAATTCTCCTATACAAATATCTAAAGTCAGGTCCAACTACACTTTCTGTCATTTTCTGAATGGCCTTGCCCTGCCTCTATGCTATTCCCTTTATCTAGTGTGCCACTTCTTAGTATTATTTATGGTCTAGAATCTAGATTAAATGAATTGCCCTGCCCCTCAATTCTTTATCCGACAATTCCTTCCCACCCTCCTCCCCACAAATTTCTCTTTCTTCCAGTCAGTCCTTCATATAGGCCTTATCAACACACTATCTTGATGAAGGGATCCTGCTTTGTATATTTCTAAATCCCTCAAACATTAACCCCCTGGCACTGCACATGGGAGGTGCTCAATTACTATGAGATAGACCAAAGAAAGATGTTTTTTCTTACCTATAGTTCTTACAGCTTCCTTGTGATCAGCTCTGAAGAGATTGATCCGACCATCTTCTCCAACTGTGACAATTTCTGGGCTGTTGCACACAACACCTGTGCATGGTGCGTTACTACAGGAAGGACTGCCTGGACCCGTGTGGCGGTGAGCTGCTGTCCACTGCTGGCTGACCGACAGAGTCTAGGTGTCAGAAAGGAGGCTGTGATTAACTAAAGCGAAGCTCAAAAAAATTAACGCTTTCCCCAACTATTATTTTAAAACAGTGTCTCATAGCTTTCTAGAAAAATAGTACACTTTTCCCTTTGTATTTCCAAGTATTAAGGTCTAGGAAATACTTCCATTAAAGCTCTGTATTCACCAGATTGAAACACTTTTTAATAATATCCCAAACTTATCTCAAACTAAAGAAACAGTTTTTTAAGTATCAGGTAATTATGTGTTCAAAGGCAACTTTGAATTCTTAAGGGAACTGACCTACATGGAAGAGATAAATCTCTGCAGGGCTTTCCAAATGACTATTAAGAGTAACATTTAACTCGATCTGGATCTTATACTTACTAAGTATGCCTACTAGTAAGATGACATTTATTAATATCCAAACCTAAATAAACATTCTCTTCCAGCAACTTAAAACTGTTATAAGTGGGGCTATTTTAAAGGATTGCCCTTACCACTGTGCTCTGAAGGTCAGCACTCTTAGCCTTTGACATACAAGAAAGGCATTGAAAAAGTGTCAAGCCTTCATATAATGTGTCTTTCCTTCTAACTAAAACCTAGGTTCTGTCCACAGAAGTAAAGCAGCTGTTCCTGCTCCCTCTCATGATGCCTGAGCTAAAAAGTGCTCTTTTTTCTTCAAAAAACCAGAGGAGGATCTTAAAAGAGAGTTACAGATAAATTACTTGCCAGAATACTATACTGTTACATTGAACCTAAGAAAATTGAAGTTACCCAATTTCAATGAAAGTTCACACAGAAATGGTTCTAGAATTAATCTACTAAAAGATGGGTAATACAATGACATTTCCCCCTCCTTTTTATAGTTTTTGAGACTATAAAACTTTACTGTCATTATTAAGTACAACCTTCTTTAAACTTCCCTAAAAATAATTAAAATGCAACTGAGTTTTCAAACAAAAGTTCTTTACCTGGTTATTTGGATGGTGGAGGAAAACTGTCACGCATCCTGTTGATGAAGCAGCTACAATTCTTTCCTGGTCAAAAAACTAAACAGAAAATTCCTGCATGTTACAAATTCATAAATATCAGCAGGGAAGAAGCCCATTTGTCTAACTCAATTAGCAGTGCAACAATTTTAAAAAGCCAAGAGCCTACAAATGCTAAGCAAATAAAATATGACAGTAAAACTGCTATACAAATAAAAGTGTTTTCATGAAGAATAAACAGCAATAACTTTTCACCCCCTAAACCTGTCCATCTACAATTGATTTAATTTTGTACAACTACCATAAAGGTTTAGGAGAGTATAATTCACAGGGTCAGGCAGCTTTCCACAGAAGAAAATGTAGGGACTCTGAAGTATTAACGATCAGAATTTGAAAACTTAATTCTATTCCCACCACTTACTACCAGCTTTGAAACCTTGGCCAAGTTAAGTTCTCCAAGCCTTGGTAAACTTGTAAAAGGAGAATTCAAAAAGCAAAAACATGTAAAGTGCCTTGTACAGTATTTGTCACATAGTCCATGCTCAAAAGACTATGGTCTCAGTTTTCTCATAAGAGAGAACAATACTTGATTCACCAGCATTCCATGAGAATGAAATTAACTTATGTAAACACAGGTTGGCACATAGTAGATGGTCAATTAAACAAACAAGCTACGATTAACCTCACATCCCCTTCCCCAGTGCCGATTCTGCCATAACCAGCTATATGACGCTGGCAAATCATAACCTACAGAGAACTCAAGTTCTTGTAAACCCGGGGTAAGACTAGACAAACTTTAAGGTCCTTTACATCTCTCAATGTATTACTCTCAATTTTTAAAAAGTTAGTTTTCGGATATTACAACAGACGTACTTGTAAATCCATTACATCACCATGATGTTTGATACTGCACAATAATTGATGGTCTCCTTCAAATCCTCCATCAGAATCCAAGTTTCCAAAATCTCCAATAGACCACAGTGAAACATAATTTTCCTGAAAAGCAGAAAATTTCATCTTGAGATGAAATATACGTCAAACTCCCCGAAATTCAAATGTGCCCTGCCTTCATTCAACGCTGCTTTAAAAGCATCCCGGGCAAACAGCATAATAATCATTACAAACACAAGAAACGAGGCCACGATGGCCCTCAGACATAAGGCGACCGAGCGTGAGACGTGCATTCGGGAGACAGGGAACCGCGCGACAAGCTAGAAAGCAGGAGTTCGCGCGCTGGCGGCCGGGGGCGCGGTTCCTGGAAGGAAGGAGACGGCAGGGACTCCCGGCCGGGCGCAGGGGTACCTCATTGTCCCAAGAGCCCGTGGCGAAAGTCTCCGCTGTCTGCAGGCTCCCTGGAGGTAACGGTCGCCAACGGGTCTTGCTGATTTTCTGGGACACAAACTTAGCATAAATTTCCTCCATGCTGAGAGCAACCCAGGCAGGCGCACCACGAAGTACAGCGCGCGCCACTCAGTCCCGCCCCTTCTCGCTGAGCCCTGATTGGACCGGACCTTACGAGGGACGGTGGCTGCAGAGAGCCAATTCTCCTCAGTCGGCACTGCGGGAACGAACAACCCGGCCCCAAACGCGAAGAAGATGCGACGCCCTGCCTTACCCAAGCGGCTCTGAACCAAGGCAAGAGCATGCCCGTCCTTGCACTGTAGGACCAGTTTCTAATCTGCAAAATCGGTATAGGAACACCGAGACAATACATTGGCGCAAAAAAATGTGCAACTTAAAGACAAATTTAAGAGCAGAAACAATAAAAGCAATGCGAGAGAAACCACCTAGTAGCCACACCTAAGCAGGCTTGCAAGTCATCGCGCATAGAAAAGATCCAAAATCCTTAAATTCTCGTGGAAGTACATCCATTAACGTATCAGTGTATTATTCAAAATCTCTCCCTCCCTGTCGTCCCCCCAAGCAAGTCCTTTTCTTAAATGCTAACACACAATGTCAGAAACCGGAGTTGTTTAATTCTGAAGACCCCAGTTCCAATTGAGTCCGAAACTGACTAATTTATTCCCAATGTTGAAGCAAAGAATGCTGCTTCGGTTATTATCGCAGAATCCCACGAAATAGTTAATATGTAAGTATATTTCGGATTGGAAATATAATATATATACTTACATAGACACATTTGCCAAGGTCAGGTTAGAACTAAAATTTGAGCATTGTTGCTGACGCAGTAGCATCGATGTCTTTACATAACTTTGTTTCCTTCCTTAAAAGTTTATTGGGACTAAATGATGACTGCATCCTTCCAGTCTCAGTTCTGTTTAGGAGTCAGCAAGTTGGATTCTACTGTTAATGTTCCTTGTCAGCTTCTCAGTGTCTTGCCTAGCTGATAGCAGCAAAGCCGGGGTCCAGTCTAATGGTGGAATTTGTGAGGCTTAAAACGCACACTTGTGTTAGGAGAAAAACATAGTCGCCATACGCTACTGTAGTATTTTTAAGCACGTGCATTTCCTAAGGAGCAAAGCATTCCCGATGCTCCCCTCTCCAACCCGTATCTCAGTATTCTTCCACTCCCTGAATTTGTGCTTTAGAGCTGAGAACAAATTAGGTTCTCAAAGTCTCTGCTAACCAGACACTAAATGTACTTGTTAGCTAGAGCCCGGAGTACTCGGGTTAGAGAGGACGTTTGCCCTCCGGTTAAGATATTCAGGCTCCACCATAGGGAGCTCTGACTCTAACCGACCTACATATATTAGTCATTCATTGGGTTGGGTGAAGGTAGGACGGAGGAAGCCCACCGTTCAACAATCTGGACAGCTATAGGAGCAGACCCGCCACTCGCAACAGCTGACCCAGCGGCGACTGCAGAGCCACCGGCAGCCTCGGAACCAGACCCGCCCTGCCATCCCGCCACCGCTCTCGGGGACCAGAGCCGCAGCGAGGCACGCGGCCGACCGCGCTGGGGCCCGCCCCGCCTGACAGCAGGGCAAACCCGAGCAAGGAGGCGCTGCGCAGCCCGAGGCCTCAGCGAGGCCACGCAGCGGCGGCGGTGGCGCTGACTCAGCGGGGCCACGCCGCTAGCCTCGGCAGCCGCAGCGGCCCCACGCGCGGGCGGCGGGGCGCGAGGCCGCCCCCGCCGCCGGCCCCGCCCGGCCGCGCCCGAGGCCGCGCGGCGTCACAGAGCGCATGCGTGCCGCGGGGGATGCCGGGAGCGCGCAGTGGCGGCAGCGGCGACGACGGCAGTCACAGCGGCGGCTCCGGCGGGGACGAGAGCGGGGCGGTGACCGTGTGGGAGGTGGTCTCACTCTTGGGGAAGCTGCTGGGCACCGTCGCCGTACTGAAGGTGGTTCTGTACCTGCTCCGGGTGTGCTTAGCGATGGCCTGGAAATCCGGCGGCGCCAGCCACTCGGAGCTAATCCACAACCTCCGCAGTAAGTGCCACCCCCGCCGGGTGTGGGGCAACCGGGGGAGGCCAGGCCCGGTCCGGGCCCCCTGGGGCCGCCCGGGACGTTCTGTCTACTCCCCGTGCCTGCTGGAGGGCTTCGGCGCACGCTTGCACCCGCGGTCCCGAGCGGCGAGCGCTGGCGATCGCCTCCCCCGGGACCTGTCACTCATCGACGATGTGGACCGGAGTCAGAGAAGGAGCCCGGGGCCGCTGCTCGTGGGGCGCGGGCAGGCGGCTCCCCGCGGGCCTGGGGGAAGGGGCTGGGGGCGGCGGGCGCACAGGTGGGGGGGCTGTCACTCGAGTCCGTCGCCTCCCGCTTCAGGTCCGGCGGGTGAGGGGCGCGCCCCGGGGTGGCGGTGGGGAGTGGGATGTTGGCTGGGCCTCCGAGCGACTGGAGCTGGAGCTGGAGCTGGGAGGACTCGGCCCTCGACCCCCGCGTCCTCACACCTCCTCCTCCCGTCCTAAATCGATCTAGCTGCAAGCTTTCTCGCCTATTCTGCCTCACCACCCCCCCACCCCCCGCCCTCCGTTTTTTCCCCTGGCGGGAGATGCCACCGTCTGATACTGGCGAGGGGAGGGAGAGGAAGATGAGAGTTGCTGTCACTGCGGATGCTGGGAGAAATTTCTGGGACGGCTGTCCAGTGGAAAGCTTCGTAGGGAGCTGAGGGAGAGAGGAGGAAGGATGCTTTCCTTGAGAGACTTGTGTTTCAGGAGCCTTCAGAGGTCCTGGAGAGCCAACGAAAGATTGTGTTCTGCAGCATGCTTTCACTTTTATCGGGGCCATAGTATGGAAATGTGTATGGAGGTTTTCTTTACACCATTCTCTTTAGTTATTGTATTCCTTCCTCTGATGATAATTTTAGGGTGGGATGAGTGCTGTGTCACTTTCTTTTTTTAAATTGAGCTATAGTGTCGCCGTCTGGTCGGGAGACCAGAAGAACCGCAGTCTATAATACTCTATCTCTCTGGTCAGAATTTATAGCACTCTTCTTTGTCACTGACTTTGCAAATAATCACAGTCCTGCCACGTGGTATTTTTAACTGTTACAGATTGTTTAGCCTTTCGTGTGTCATGTTTCCGAATTCTATTTGTAACCTCCTTGAGGGCCGGGACTGTTTTTTTTAGTATCTTTGAATCCCCTCATCTTAATAATCATTACTTTTAAAAAATATAAATGCCAATTAAGTATATATTATATGCTTGGATCTATGCTCGGAATACCAAGATTAGTGAGAGAAATAAGTAACATTGGCTGGCACATCGTTAGTACTTAATGTTAATCTTTTTTTTTTTAACACAATGTTTCAAAATTGGAGATTGTGTCCTCAGTATTTAGTAAAGAATGTTTGAGGAGGGTACCGCACCCCACTCCAGTATTCTTGCCCTCTGGAGAATCCCATGGACAGAGGAGCCTGATGGGCTACAGTTCACGGGGTCGCAGAGTCCGGACATGACTGAAGCAACTTAGCTATATATATATATATATATATATATATATATATATATATGTTCAAAGAATGTTTAGATTTAAAAGCCCTGTCAGACATTGCCAGTATTCACTTTATGGAAGGATACTTGATTGGAAATGGAAATCTATGTGCAGTGGCAGTGTTAAGAGTGATTTACCTTCCCGTCGACCAGAAATTCAATATATTGTAAATATTTTAATAAAACTTCTTAAAATTATCTAGTGCCTACCTTGCAGGATACACACCTGAAACATTCTGTACTTGAATTGTGATTAAGTAATTTTCCACTAGTAGGTTATCTCAGTAAACACTTGGCTGTGGCAGAAATTTGTAATCAATCAGGCTCTTGAAGACTCTCCTTTTTGGGCCAAACTTGTAGTAAGCCAAAACTAGATTTTTTCCCCGTGGTTTTGTAATCATTTTAATGTATTGCATTAAATGTATTCTTAGCTGGAATTTCTAAGGATGTTTTCCTATCAGAAAGTTTAATGAGAAATATTTAACATACATTGATGTTGATAACTTAGTTTTACACTAGATCTGTGTTTAGTAAGAGGGAATAAGTGTAGGCAAATTGTTTAGCCTTTTTCATAACACTTCTGCAACTTTAGTTTCAACTCCTTGCTGAATTAATTTGAGCCAATAGGTTTCATGTTTATTTAATAGTTCACTAATAACACTAATATTTGCTCATATAAAAATTTCAGTTGTCACACATTGAAAATTTCTAACTCTTTCCTGGTAATTGCACCACTGTGTATTCTTCCTCACTTAAAGGGTTCTAACTGAATCTGTAGAAAAAGATTAAAATGTGATAATGCTGATACTGAAGTGAAAAGGGATCTGCAAATTGGAAGAGGAAGCAAATTACAGTTTTAATTGTTTTTTAATCAAATAAGGTTCATGATTGGTTTCATTTTAATATTTTATATTAATTGTATTGAAAATATATACTGAGGTTTTTCTTCTACGAGACATGATAGAAGTATGATTTCACAGTTGGTATTTATAGATTATTTTAGATTGTAATGATACATTCATAATCTCATAGCTTATATTTATATTGATAACTGCTCTTAAGTGACTGCCAACTGTGGTCTAAAACTTGAGCATGCCTCAAAATCTGCTGGATCATCCGGAGAGCTTGTTAAAACAAATTAAGGCCATTTGCTTGGGCTCAAGAATTCACGTTTTTAAGTTCCTAAGTAATATGCTACTGGTGGTCTGGGGACCACACTTTGAGAATCACTGACATAGAGAACTGAAAATTACAAGACAAAACCCTGCCAGTGTTTCAGTTGAATCATTTTTATGCTTTAAAATAAAATACCAGGAAAAAAAATCTGTAGCAGACCTGCCCAGCAGAGCTGCCTGTCAGTGTCTGTGCTGTTCAGTACAGTAGCCACTAGTTACATGGGGCATTGAGCATGTACAGCTGAGGAACTGGATTTTTGTGTTATTTAACTCAACTTTGATGCCACATATTGGACATCACAGGTCTTTAGAAATAGGTGTTTCTATGGCTATAGACTGATAACGTGCTCATGAAATGTTAACTTAATTCAGAACAACTGAGAGCCTGTTTAATCCAGGGAATGTGACAATTATTGTTTACATTAGAGTTTATTTTCTACTTTCATTGGGATAATTTTATGCTGTGGTGAAAGGAAAAGAAGGGGGTTGGAATGGATGAGCTTGAGAGAGGTTGTCTACTAGAGCAGGGATATCCAAACCGAAGTGTTTGTGAGACATTAGCTCTGACTAGACTTCAAATGCTGTATTGGTCACTTAAAATAATACTAATAATTGTTCTTTTATCTATTTTTTGTTGTTGTTGTTAAAAAATATTCAGTCCACTACCCTAATGCGTCAGTTATTTTTTACTATATTTCCTTTGCAACCTTGAGTATGTCATTTGCATGTATAATGTATATATAATTTGTGGAAACAGTCAACTGACATTTAACTGTCTTCTATGTGCCAGACACTGGGGATACAGCAATGAGAAGCAAGCATCTATTCTCTCTTGACGCTTACTTCCTGTGGGAGCAGACAAATAAAATATATGTCACATGATAAGTGGCAAAGTAGGGAAGGAGGATTAGGGAGTATGGGGTGGTAGGTTTGCAGTTGTAGGGGAGAAGGCCTCACTAAAGTGTCATTTGAGCTAAAGATTTGATGAAGAGGAAGAAATTCAAGCCATGCAGATAGAGCTGGGGGACAGGCATTTTAGACAGAGAAAGTAGAATGTGCTAGATTTGGATTTGGCGTATAGGAAAAAGATGGGAGTCCAGGATATGACACCAAGGTTTTAGACCTGGGCAATGGGAATGATTTACCATTTTCTAAGTTGGAAATAGTAAGTGAGTGAGTCACAAGGATTTGGGGATGGGGTGTGCAAGGAAGTGTGGGAGAGCAGGAGTTTATTTGGGGAAATGTTTGGTTTGAATTGCTTAATACAACATTAAAGTGAAGACCCTTAGTAGACATTTAAATTTTTAAGAATTTTTAGTTTTTGTATCTTTCTTTATTTCTTATCCACTGACAGCATAACTAGTGGAAAAGATAGCATTAGTTTTATCATGTGCATTCATGGGCTAAATGTAACCAAGTAATGAAATCCTACATGACTTTTTTTTTTTAGAAATTTGGGCCTCATTTAGAATCAAAAAACTACTTCCTCGTTTTAACTTATATCAAGTCAGTCTTATGATTACTTCCTGGTAAGTAAACTTACAGTATATTGACTGAAATTTAATAGAAAACCTTAAGAATTTTAATATCAGTGTGTCTACTTAAATTTAACTAAAATTAAAAATTCAGCTCCTCAGTCATCCCAACCACATTTCAAGGGCTCAGCAGCCATAGGAGGCTAGTGACCAGACTGCTGAACAGCACAGATGGGGAGCATTTCTATCACCACAGGAAGTTCTTTGGAGCAGCACTAGATCTAGATGATAGATTATATTACATTCTATTCAATGTGATCTTTTCTGTTGTGCTGTTCCATATATTTTTATTAGTATTACACTTAGTTCAGACCAACACGCTTTAAGCGTAGCAGGGAAATACCAAAGATTTTCAGACAAGAGTGGTCAGGATGACAAGTGTGCAGCATCTTACAGGATGATTTGATGAGATGGAGGTTGTTTGATTTAGCAATGAGAAAGCTAAAGAGAGCAGTAGTGTTTATTTTAAAACTAATTTTTGTTGGAGTAGCTTTACAATGTGTTAATTTGCTGCTGGGCAATAAAGTGAATAGTTGTACATATATCCCCTCTTATTTCGATTTCCCTCACATTTAGATCACCACAGAGCATTGATTACAGTTCCCTGTGCTATGCAGTCGATTCTTGTCAGTTGTCTGTTTTATATGTAGTAGTGCATATGTGTCAATCCCAATCTCCTCGTTCATTTCCTGCTCCCCAGTAGTGTTTACGTATTTGAAGAAAATCATGTATTGAAGGGTCAAACCAGGACAGATGGGAGGCTGATTTTGTCTCATTATAAGGAAGTATTCACAAAGCAATCCTAACAAAGATTTGGCTTTGAAAAGCTGTTTTCTGTCACTGGATATGTTGAAGCAAAGAATGATCGACCATTTCATTTTAAGTGATATTGTGGAAGAGATTTGTTCTCGGCTTTCACTATATAGTAGACCTCTGAGGACCCTTCCAAATCAAGATTTTGTAGTTTTAATCACTTTATGGTTTGCATGAAATCACGTGTGGGGAGTGTGTGTGAGATAGGAGAGAGCCAAAGAAGTTAACATTTGGTTACCTATATTTTAGAGTTTTGCATGACATTTTACTTTGTCAGAAATGTAAGGAGTCCAGGGAACATGCTCTTTTGAGAAGCAGTGTCAGAACAGATAGCTATGTGTATCTATTAAGAGTGATACTGGTTTAGAGAAAGATGTATTTTTAATAATCTCTGATACTTAGATGATATGCTTTATCATAACTTGGTATCACTTAAAATTTTTCTTTGATTGTGGTTGATTATATAACTTAAATATAATTTAAAATTAATCCCTTTCAGACTTTGTGTGTGGAGAGTATCTCAGGTTCTGCTTACCTCCTTTCAACACCTAATCCTTCTAGATGGGAAGTAAAAGGGAACCATTTTGTTGATTTCCTTCCTGTTCTCCCTGGTATTTTGTTAGTGGGGAAGAAATAGAGAGTAGTTGATTAACAAATGCTCAAGTCATAAAACTAAGACAATAATGTAATAGTTCTTTTCCTGAGATGTAACTCTGTAGCAAGTTGCAGACACTTAGTCTCTGTGTGACTTGAAATCCATCTGTAGCCTGTTTTCTTATCTGTGTTTCCAGCCCTTCATACCAGCACCGGATCTGTCGTTTTTTTTCCTCTCTGCCAGGATTGCTTCCAGTCTTTTGTTCTCCCAGATCAGAAATCTTGGGATAGTTATTGATGCTTTCAGATTGTACTGAGATTAACTCAGTAGTTACTACAAATGCCTTTCACGGTCAACCCTTCCACCGTATTTTCATTGATTGTACCCTAGCCTAGGCTCTTCGTTCTTACTTGGTGTGATATGCCTCCAAGTGTCTGATTGGTCATCACACTTTGGATTTCTGTCCCCCAGGTTCATGCTATGCCTTACACTGATTGTCTAAGTATACTGCTCTCTGTTTTGTCCCTGTTCTGCCAAGATTTCTGTTGCTTACTGTACCAATTGGAAACGCCTCTTGCTTAGCTTTCAGGCCTTTTAGGGGTCTTCTACAACCTGTTCCCATGCTCCCAATCCAATTCTTTTGTTCAGTCTGATCTCATTTTATACATACACCTTGTACTTTAGGGGTACCCCTTTGTCTGCTATGACAAAGACCAAAATAACGTGACTTAAATCAGAGTTTGTTTTCTGTAACAATCCAACTATAAGAAAGCAATTCAGAGTGAATATGATAGTTCTATGGTCTTGGAGACCCGGGCTCCTTTTTTCTTGTTATGCCCCCTTAAGTCTTTCCCTTGTCTACAAAGTTGAAGTTAATTTACCTCCATCATTTCCATATTCCAGCTCGTGGGACGAAAAGTGGGAAAAGGAGAAAACCCACATTCCTTTTAAGGGCATACATAATTTCTTCCTGTGTTCTCATTGGCAAGAACTTAATTGTAAGGCTACATTTAACTACAGAGAGGCTAGATAATGCCCCTAATTCTACCACTGTGAAAGAAACAGAGACCCTGTCACATCTTACATGTTGCTCACTGGAGCAAACATACAGTGTAGATAACATCTATATGAATACTATCCATCTCTGATAACTAGGTTAGGAGAATTAAGATTAATTTTTAGTCAGTAACCATATCAGTTCAGTCCAGTCGCTCAGTCATGTCCGACTCTTTGTGACCCCATGAATTGCAGCAAGCCAGGCCTCCCTGTCCATCACCAACTCCCAGAGTTTACACAAACCCATGTCCATCGAGTCGGTGATGCCATCCAGCCATCTCATCCTCAGTCGTTCCCTTCTCCTCCTGACCCCAATCCTCCCCAGCATTAAGGTCTTTTCCAGTGAGTCAATTCTTCTCATGAGGCGGCCAGAGTATTGGAGTTTTAGCTTCAACATCAGTCTTTCCAATGAACACCCAGGACTGATCTCCTTTAGGGTGCACTGGTTGGATCTCTTTGCAGTCCAAGGGACTCTCAACAGTCTTCTCCAACACCACAGTTCAAAAGCATCAATTCTTTGGCACTCTGCTTTCTTCACAGTCTAACTCTTACATCCATACATGACCGCTGGAAAAACCACAGCCTTGACTAGACAGACCTTTGTTGGTAAAGTAGTATCTCTGCTTTTTAATATGCTATCTGCTGCTGCTGCTGCTAAGTTGCTTCAGTCATGTTCGACTCTGTACAACCCCATAGACGGCAGCCCACCAGGCTCCCCCGTCCCTGGGATTCTCCAGGCAAGAACACTGGAGTAGGTTGCCATTTCCTTTTCCAAAGCATGAAAGTGAAAAGTGAAAGGGAAGTCACTCAGTTGTGGCCAACTCCTAGTGACCCCATGAACTGCAGCCTACCAGGCTTTTCCATCCATGGGATTTTCCAGGCAAGAGTACTGGAGTGGGCTGCCATTGCCTTCTCCAAATATGCTATCTAGGTTGGTCATAACTTTCCTTCCAAAGAGTAAGCATCTTTTAATTTCATGGCTGCAATCACCATCTGTAGTGATTTTGGAGCCCCCCAAAATAAAGTCTGACACTGTTTCCACTGTTTTCCCCGTCTATTTCTCATGAAGTGATGGGACCAGATGCCATGATCTTAGTTTTCTGAATGTTGAATTTTAAGCCAACTTTTTCACTCTCCTCTTTCACTTTCATCAAGAGGCTTTTTAGTTCCTCCTCACTTTCTGCCATAAGAGTGGTGTCATCTGCGTATCTAAGGTTATTGATATTTCTCCCAGCAATCTTGATTCTAGCTTGTTCTTCTTCCAGGCCAGCGTTTCTCGTGATGTACTCTGCATATAAGTTAAATAAGCAGGGTGACAATATACAGCCTTGACGTACTCCTTTTCGTATTTGGAACCAGTCTGTTGTTCCACGTCCAGACTAACTGTTGCTTCCTGACCTGCATACAGGTTTCTCAAGGGGCAGGTCAGGTAGTCTGGTATTCTCATCTCTTTCAGAATTTTCCACAGTTTATAGTAATCCTCACAGTCAAAGGCTTTGGCATAGTCAGTAAAGTAGAAAGAGATGTTTTTCTGGAACTCTCTTGCTTTTTCGATGATCCAGTGGATGTTGGCAATTTGATCTCTGGCTCCTCTGCCTTTTCTAAAACCAGCTTGAACACCTGGAGGTTTACAGTTCATGTATTGCAGAAGGCTGGTGTGGAGAATTTGGAGCTTTACTTTAGTAGCTTGTGCTGCTGCTGCTGCTGCCGCGAAGTCGCTCAATCATGTCCGACTCTGTGTGACCCCACAGACGGCAGCCCACCAGGCTCCCGCGTCCCTGGGATTCTCCAGGCAAGAACACTGGAGTGGGTTGCCATTTCCTTCTCCAATTTGTGAAAGTGAAAAGTGAAAGTGAAGTTGCTCAGTCATGTCCTACTCTTAGCGACCCCATGGACTGCAGCCTACCAGGCTCCTCCGTCCATGGGATTTTCTAGGCAAGAGTACTGGAGTGGGGTGCCATTGCCTTCTCCTATTAGCGTGTGAGATGAGTGCAATTGTGCAGTAGTTTGAGCATTCTTTGGCATTGTCTGTCTTTAGGGTTGGAATGAAAACTGACCTTTTCTAGTCCTGCAACCACTACTGAGTTTTTCAAATTTGCTGGAATATTGAGTGCAGCACTTTCACAGCATCATCTTTCAGGATTTGAAATGGCTCAACTGGAATTTCATCACCTCCACTAGCTTTGTTTGTAGTGATGCTTCATAAGGCCCACTTGACTTCACATTCCAGGATGTCTGGC
Organism: Antilocapra americana; assembly: GCA_007570785.1. Taxonomy (NCBI): domain Eukaryota; kingdom Metazoa; phylum Chordata; class Mammalia; order Artiodactyla; family Antilocapridae; genus Antilocapra; species Antilocapra americana. The sequence continues at coordinate 142,720 of ML660777.1, read as the reverse complement.
TCTAGTTGAGTGATCACACCATCGTGATTATACATGGTTAAAGGATAAAATAGTACAGAAAGGTTTATAATTAAAAATAAGAATTGCTTGCCCGGCTCCCAGACTGCCTCCAGAGGACACTTACTTAACTGCGTTTTTGGGTCTTCTGGTGATTGTCTTCATGTCTCTAAATAATATGCTTGAACTGCTTTTTCTTTATCAGCTTTAGACATCATCCACTGACTTCCTGCCAAGGAGGGATGAGTATTTACACCCTTCCCCAACTACAGTTATATTGTAATTCTGCTTCCTCTTTTGTGGTTACCTTTGTAACTTTGAGTAATATACTTTAACCTCAATTTTTTGTTCTATAATTTATGAACTCACACTATACTTTAACCCTTCCACTTTGTAAGAAAGGGTACTTACTTTTCAACTTACTGGTGGCTCTTTTACATTGTCAAAGTTGGTAATGTTTCTCTGAGCAGTAAATCTTCTGCACTCTGTTAATTTAGTACGCTATGAGTTTATTCTCTGTTCTTTGTGTCTAATATCACAGACCCTTCTACTGCTGAAGAGAAACAGTCAAATGTTTTTCCTTGCTTTTTGCTGTATGGCTGGTGGGATCTTAGTTCCCTGAGCAGACACTGAGAGTGATGAAAGTGCTGAGTCCTAGCCACTGAACTTCCAGGGAATTTATGTTTTTCCTTCTTTTACACTTTTATCAGTTGCTTGAAATCATGCCACAGTTTACAGTTCTTATATAAATTATGACTCTTGTATAGAGTTTTTGTCCTTTTCCTGGTATTTCCCTTTTTTCTCTTCCCTATTCCTCAAGCTGAGAGGAGAAATACCTTCTTAACATGGGTCTAATTTTTTCAAGGTTTTTTGTTGTTGTTGTTGTTTATAGCTTGGATTCTATTGCATTCTCCTTTCTAGATTCTACTAACTTCTTATTCAGATCAACATTAATCATTGTTATAATTATTTAATTAGGGCCCTTAGTCCTTAGGTGCAGGAAAATTGAGCGTGAGTGGTCCTAAAGCTGTTCACTAATTCAGAAAACCTAATAGTAATTGCATGTTTACTTATAATTAGGCTGTACAAGCAAAGTGAAACATTACTTTGCTGTTTGCTAGAAATATTGCAGGGCACTGGCAGTTGTGTATGTCAGATTGTTAAAAATGGAAAAATGATTTAATAGCTTAGAAAGCGTAGCTTGCTTTAGGCATCTTTCAAAATATGGAATCCCGGGAAAAATCAAATAATAACCTTGTAGTAGAAATTTTGGAAATCATCTAATCATAGTCTAAGAAGTCTTTATCCTGAGCCTCTGTGTTCAGCTTCTTAATAAATGACTGGTGACATGCTTTTAAAACCTGTTAGTTTTTTGGTGTGTGTATGAATTCTGTATCCCTCTCTAGAGTAAGAAACCTACCAAAGAAACTCAGGTAAGTTTGATAGATGTATGTTATCTAGCTTAAGGGAAGTAATCTCTTTAATATACTTGATTTTTAGAATGTACTGGCAGCAATGTGTTTGATTTTATATATCACAAATACTCATTTAGAGAAGAATGTGTGAATATAATGGTAATTAGAAGTGTTGAGTGAGGCTGTTTAACCTGAGAAAGATAAAAGCGTGAAATGATCATGATTGGTTTAAATGTGTAAAAAATGTTGGTTGGATAGAAAATTCAGTGTATTCTGTGTGACTTTAGAGAGTAGCACTAAGGGTTTATATAAGTGTGTTATAAAGAGAGAGATTTCATCTTAATACAGAGAAGTATTCTGATAATTGGGCTTTCCTTGTGGCTCAGCTGGTGAAGAATCTGCCTGCAATGCAGGAGACCTGGGTTGGGAAGATCCCCTGGAGTGGGGAAAGGCTACCCACTCCAGTGTTCTGGCCTGGAGAATTCCATGGACTGTATAGTCTATGGGGTCGCTGAGTTGGACACGACTGAGCGACTTCCACAGCTCACACAATTCTGATAATTAATGTAGTCTAAATATGAAGTGGCTGTTTCACATTGTGTAGCTCTCCAAGTAGAGATCATGGTACCGATTTATGAAGAAGTTAGACTTGATGACCCTTTCTGAGCTTGAGAGTCTGAATTAGTGTAAGTCACTAAGCTGTTTGAATATGGTAGTACCAGTACAGTGAAGTGGTCGACAGGAATCTGACGTCTCAGCTTCAGTGGCCCTACCCCTCCTTGGCTCTGTGATCCGGAACAACTTAGTTTTTCTGTGCTCAGTCTTATTGTCTGTAAGATGGAGTTATAATGATGCTTACTTTATAGGGTTGTTAGAGGTAATGTAAGGTTGCTTCATAGTTCCTGAGTTCATAGCTCAACAGAGATAGAGTGTGTAACGTGCTCAGGGTTTTGTCTGGCATGTGGTAAATATTCAGTAAATGATACCTCTCTTATTACTACTCTGCTTTTAGAACTTTTTAAAAAATGCTCTAACTGTTTCAATAGACTTTACAGGTAGCTTGCCTGAGCTTATTTATGTAGAAACAGTGCTTTCTATTTGGGTTAATGAATCCAAATTTGTAATAGTTTTAGTTGGAAAATGATTTGCATCTTTATCAGTCTATAACTATTTAAATGTTTTTCTAGTTGGTATGCCTTATTTGCTAGTTTTTACAACATTCTTTTGTTATTTGGACAGTGTGTATTTATACATTTTATAGTGTCCTTAGACCACCTTTTCTTATACTTGGTATTTCTTATATTAGTATTTCTTTCTAATACTGTCTGGTCAGTCAGTATTAAGTGGTATCCTTTGATTCCTCAAAACAGTCAATGATCTAATTCTGCTTTTCCCTTTTTTTCCTTTTCCCATTGCTTTTAGTTGCATTGTTTCTACTTTGTCAGAACATGTAACATTTAAGTATTGTTATTCCACTAGTGTCTTTTTAAAAAATTTACTGCTGCACTGGGTCTTCGTTGCTTTGTAAGGCCTTTCCTAGTTGCAGTGAGTGGGTGCTGCTGTTCATTGCAGTGCATGGGTTTCTCGTTGTGGCGGCTTCTCTTGGTTTTTTTTAAACAGCTTTTGGTCTTTTTTAAAAATTATTTATCAATTTTTGGCTCTGCTGGGTCTCTGTTGCTGCGCAGGCTTTTCTCCAGCTGCTGTGAGCAGGGGCCACTCTCCAGTTGCAGTGCGCAGGCTTCTTGTTGCAGTGGCTTCTCTTTTGGAGCGTAGACTCAGGAGATCCAGCTCCTGGGCTCCAGAGCCACGGGCTTAGCAGCTGTGACCCATGAGCCTAGTCTCTCTGTGGCATGCGGAAGCCTCCTGGAACAGGGCTCAAACCCATGTCCCCTGGATTGGCAGGTGGACTCCCATCCACTGTGCCACCAGGGAGGTCCTCCACTAGTGTCATTACCCTTTTAGTCTTCTTTTTTTTTTTTTCTTTTAAAAAAAAGAGCTAAAACCAGATTTTATTTGGTAACAATTGCAATAGGGGAAAAGAGCCATCAGTATAAAACTGGTCTTAGTTATCAATACAGCGTGAATAAGTGGGGATTTATAGTCTAGGAGCAGGGTGGGGATCAGTGGGTGGAAAATTGCATCAGGAGTAATGGGTGTTCTGGCTAAACCAACTTGACAGTATCCTTCTGGGGGCGGGCCAATCCACCCTTTTAATTTTAACCTTTGCTCTACAGTTGGACATATGTCCTTTTCTGAGATATACCTGATAATGGCTTCGTTAGATGAAGCACATCTTCTAGAAGATTTCTTAGGAAGGACATGTGTGATTAGCATTCCCGGAGTTCTTGCACATTTAAGACTTTTTTCCTATAACCTTGATATTCAAAGAATGGTTTTGGCCGCAGTGTTAAAAAGTCAGCTTTATTGAGATATAATTTATGGAAAAATTCACCAATTTTAAGACCACGATTTGAAAATTTTGACACATATGGTTCTATAACCACCACCCTAGTAATATAAAACAGGAGTGAGCAAACTACAGCCCACAGGCCAAATCTGGCCTGCTGCCTGTTTTTAGAAATAAAGTTTTATTTGAGTACAGCCACACCCATTCGTTTATGTCTGCTGTGTAGCTGTCCCTGCACTTTAGTGGCAGAGTCAGATAGTTGCAGCAGAGACTATATGGCCTTCAAAGCCTAAAATATTTACTGTTTGGATCTTAACAGAGGCTTGTTGCTCTCTGATATAGACCATTTCTTTCACCTATAAAGTTTTCTTGTGCCCTTTTGCAATTAATCTCCTCTTTTCACCCCCAACCCCTAGCAACCTCAGATCGGTTCAGCCTCTACGGTTTTGACTTTTCTGGAATTCAGAATATTAATAGATGGAATCACAAAGGGTAAAATCTCCTTGCCTGACTGATTTCACTGAGGTTAGTGCTCTTGAAATTTGTTCATGTTGTTGGGGACATTTACAGGGTCCTCCTTCTTAGTTATTAACTGGCACTTCCTATCCTTGAATTTCTTGAAAATGCTGCTGCTTCATTCTTGCTTTGCTTTGAATGTTGCTCTTAAGAAAGCTAATGGTTGCCTTTTTTTTTTTTAACTCTTACTAGGTAATTTGATTTTTTTTTAAAAGAGTTTAATTTCTTTTTTTGAAGTCTGATAGTATTTTCTTTTTTTCTCTTTTTGTTGGCTGTGCCACGTGGCTTGTGGGATCTTAGTTCCCAGACCAGGGGTTGAACCCAGACCCCTTGCAGTGAAAACACTTGAGTCCTAACCACTAGGCAGCCAGGGAATTCCCTGATAATTGTATTAGTAAATGTTTTGGATGTTGCTGTTTCTGGTGATATTTACTTTCTGTTAAGTTTTCTTAGAATATAGTATTGGTATGTTTAATCAGCTGAAATGTTTTGTTTGCATGTTGTCTTCTTTTTATAGTAGCTTTAACTGCAGTTAGTTTTTCTTTTTCCTGTTTTTAGGCATTTTATACACACAGTTCAGGAGCACCTGCAGTTTCTTTAATGGATAATGATGTTGACAGTAGTGGTGAGAAAGGGGGAGTCGATGTATTTGTTGCTCTTCTGTCTCTGTAGGGCCCTGAACTTTCTTCCTTCTTGCCCTTCATTGCCCAATCATGAGATGCCATCCTTTCCCTGACTATATGGTTCTCTCTCAGAAGCAGTGCTTCTTATGGTTGCCACTTCTGGCCCCACTAAATTTTAAAAATAATTCTCTAATTCAGATGGTAAAATTTGATGATTTTTATTACAGGTATGTGCAACCATTACCATGGTCAATTTAATATTTTCATCACCTCAGAAAGATACACTGTTTTGCCCTCCTCTTCTCCTAACCATAAGCAACCACTAGTCTGCTTTCTTTCTCTGTAGATTTGCCTGTTCTGGACATTTCATTAAATAGAATCATACAGTATGCCATTTTTGTGCCTGAGTTCTTTCACTTCTGTAATGTTTTCAAGAATTATCTATGTCATATGGTCTTGCCTTCCTTTTAGAAAAATTTATTTCTCTTGGCCCCTGTAACAGTATGTCCGCTTGATTTTCTTCCGCCTCTGTGGCTGCTCCTCATCATCATCTTTGAAGGCTCCCGTCCCTTTGCATTTCTCTTAAATGGACACTTTTGTTTTTCTTCTTTGTGTACTTTTTCCCCTGGCCACTTTCCTTCACTTCCATTGCTTTGGTTGCCATCTGTACAACTAGTCATTTATATCTCTAATCTAGATTTTTCTCCTGAGCCCCAGATCTGTTCATCCAACTGGCTGCTATGCATCTCCATGGGTACAGTCCATAGCCCCTTTAAATACATAGCTTCTCTTTTTATCTCCTTAGCCATGATGCTTCTCTAGAATTTCTCAGACCAGTATATGACACCAGCATCTCAAATCTTATCCCTCTCCCACTCCAAATCTAGTCACTCAAGTATACATTTCCTACTAAATATAACTCAAATCCTTCATTTCTTCATCCTTACTTTCGTTATTAAAGACCAGATTGTGATTACCTGAGCCATCACGACAATTTTGCTCTCTTCCAGTCTAGTCTCTACAGTGTAGCCAGAGTAATTATGCTTAACTACTCCATCTGATCATACCACTTCCAGCTTAAAATATTGCCTCATTCATTTCAGAAAATGGAATCATCAAGACAGATAAAGTGTTTGAAGTGATGCTGGCCACAGACCGCTCCCACTATGCAAAATGTAATCCTTATATGGATTCTCCACAATCAATAGGTAAGTTTTGGATTTTTGAAAATCACAAATTTTACTCATTTGCTCTCTAACCTTTATAAGTAAAAATAGACTATTTTCCATTTATTCCCTTGCTGATCCGTTTTAATAAAGTGCTTATGAAGTGTCTTTTCTATCTTAAAGGAGATATGTAAGAATTCTGTAAACAATTTCTTAAAGCATCCTTTGATGAAAACTTAACAGTTTCTGTTTTCTTGAAGGATAGATGTAAGAATTCTATAAACATTTCCTTAAAGTGCACTTTAGATGAAAGTTTAGCATTTGAGCTGTGTGCTGAATTCTCTTTGGGGTCTCTAATGTTGACAAAGGTTGGTTTTTGCAGTAGCAGAAAATTCTAAAATCAGTATTGAAGGGGAAGTGTAGCTAAGCTATTACTGACTTCTCTACTTGACTTGCCCTGAGTTTTCTGGTTTGTGCTTGTTTTTAGAAAGTGCCATATTTAACTCCTTCTCCTGAAGCAGGCTTTGCTGAACTGCTGAGCCTTGGCAGTGGGCGCCTTTGAGGCTTAGGAGTGCCTCAGGATTCTGTCGGCCAGCTGCCATGCTGCCTTCTTTTGGAAGTACTTTAACGGTCAGCAGAGAAGATCCTGGGGAGCTTCTGAACCCCGAAGGCACCTGCTACCACCGCTCAGTGAAAATTGCTTCAGGTGCAGAAGCAGGTAAATAAGTCTTGAGAAAGCAATACTGGAAAAAAAAACTAAAAGCTAAAAACTAAAAAAAAATTGTTTTAATTAACATTAGGTGGTGATCTAAAGAGTAAATGAAAGTACTTTATTAGTCTCTTAAGCTCCTCTGGTTGCTAGCTCCAGTTTTTTTTTTTTTAAGGTGCCAAAAACATGAAGTAAGTTAATTTTGCAGTGATTTTGCACACTTTATGATATATGGAAGCTTATTTTCTTTTTATGAGTCTGAAGGGGAAAACATCATAAATTTATCAAGTCAATGAAATCCTCCCTTGACCAACCGTGTGGGGGGAGAAAGTTTTAGAAAAAGTGGGACCGTTGTACTGAGCACAGACAGCCTTTGGCGTGGTTGGGTTTTCTAATCTTAACTGTGCGTGACAGTAGTCTCAAGTACAGAATACTTTTATTTCTTGAGATCATAAACGTGAAAATAATTGTTATGAAAAGTAATGTACAGATGCTAGAAAAGGAATTACATGGAGCATTTCATGTGTTTTTGCAGCTGAATGTGTCAGTAGTTCTCCTCTTCTTTTTCAGGGTTCCAAGCAACAATCAGTGCTCCACACATGGTAAGTTAACATTGGTCATTTGGGTACAAATGGGTCACGTTTTTCCTCTTAAGAGTGCTTTCTTCAGTAAAAATGATTATAATAACATTTTAAACTTTTAATCATAATCAGTTTTATTATTTTATTTGTAATGAATTAATTATTCTTATTCTTAATATAAGATGTGTAGAAGGAACCCCTTCTGGTAGAAACTGTCATTAAAGCTTTTGATGGTTGTTATTAATATCTAGTCATGTAAAAAGTGGATATAAAAAGTAGTTATATATTTAGCAATGAGTTAAGGGAAAGAATATTTAAAAAATACAATGGCCATGGGCTTCCTTGGTGGCTCAGTGGTAAAAAACCTACCTGACAATGTAAGAGACACGGATTCGATCCCAGAATTGGAAACATCCCCTGGAGAAGGAAATGGAAACCAACTCCAGTATTCTTGCCTGGGAATTCCTGTGGACAGAAGCAGGCTACAGTCCATGGGGTCGCAGAAGAGTTGGACAGGACTTAGCAACTAAACCACAAATGGCATTTCTATGTTAAACATTTTGAGGAACTGCCAAATTGTCTTCCAAAGTGGCTACATCATTTTATAGTCCCAGTAACAACGTATGAGGGTTCTAATTTCTCCACTTCTTTTCAACACTTGTTATTGTATGTTTTCTTTTATCTATCCTAATAAGTTTGAAATGGTATCTCATTCTGGTTTTAATTTGCATTTCCCTAATAATGATGATGAGCATCTTTTCATGTGCTTATTCACTATTTCTGTATCTGCATTTAATGAACTTCAAAGTCATAGGTTTGAAAGTAACTACATTTCTGGAATATTTTCCAAAGTCTTAATTACAGACAAATATGAGATGGTGTCCTGGTAGCAATGAGCATATTTAGTATCCAGACATTGAATCCCAAATACCACTAAAAGAAATGCTAGAGCTTCATGGAGAACTAAATTTCAGAAAGTGAAGAAGTACTTAAAGTCTACTGGGGTATTATCAGGAGGACATGGGAGTAGATTTAAAGAGACTCCCACAAGCCAAATTGGAGACAATTTGAGAATCAAAAAATGGTAGATAATGAAGATAATGGATTGTAACACAGTGAATTCAGAAAACAAAAATCTTGTTATAAGTGAGTCCATAGAGTAAAAAAAAAAAAAATAGGAAGATGGAAAAGATGAAAAACAGAAGAATGCCAATTAATAAATGTGGAAAGAATAATATTTTTTTAAAAATCATTTCTTTGTAATTATCAATGTAATTGTTGAATTAGGCAAAGATCATCAATTAATCTAAACCATTAAGAGGAAAGTTGTTGGGGAACAAAAAACATCCTTGTAGTCTCAAATTATTTGACATATTAATTACAAAGAGATAGCTATCCCCTGAAAAATAGAGTTATCTAGCAGTTACTACATTTACTGAGTTGTTCAGCTCAGCAAGACCAGAAAGAAGTGAGATGGCCCAATGTTGTGTGCATCCTGATGTGATGCAATGGGAGTTGCCCTGAAAGTCCTGTGTGGTGGTCTTGGTAAAGTTCTTTGATCTAAATCTAACCATGAGGAAATTGACACATCTAGAAGGTGTGGGTAATATGTCAGACAGTTGGGCAGGGCTTTTTAAAGGAGTCAGTGCTCTGATAGACAAAGAAAAGTGGTGGATGGGACAGAAGAATGGGGGAGGATATTCTGGAATTGGCGATTGCAAAGCATGAACTTTGAATGGATTGGAGGGAACAGCTATAAAGGAGATTTGGGGGACAACTGAAGAAACTTGAGTGTGGTATGTATGTTGATACTTTGTTGTTGTTCAGTTGCTAAGTCATGTCGGACTCTTTGAACTCTTGGACTGCAGACTTCCCTCCCGTGTTGATACTAACAGATGATTTTCTTGAGTGTGGTAATGGAGATGTGGTTGCAAAGAAAAATGTCCTAGTTTGCTTCTTTTTGGCAGTTAAATGCTAACATATTTAGAAGTGTAGTATTATGATGTCCACAGCATATTTTCAGATGGTTTGATAAAATAGCACGGCACAGTAGAAACAGTTGATGACTATATGAGGAGAAAAGGGTGTTACATGTATTTTCTGTGGGCTTGAAATTTTTCATAATTATTAAAAATGAGTTTTTTTAAAAAACTGTAATTTTAGATTTAGCGATGAGCATGGATTATCCAGAAGAATATTAACTATAGTGATAAAAGCATGAAAAAAGCCAGTAACTAGGATTGAAGACCTTGACATTTTAAATCTGAATAGGATTTTAATAATAGCTTAGCATATTCTCCTTTAAAAAAACAAATTTTATGCAAACCTAGTACTGAAAAAAAATTCCTGGGTTTCTTTTGGTGTTAAGTTGTGACAGTACTGCCTATAAATTAGGGATTGGCACCTTAAATCCTTTCTAGTCCTTTCATTTTTGGACTCAGGAAAGTCCAGCTGTTACAGGAGTTATTTTGTTTCTTTGATTACTTCAGCCAAATATAATTTTATTATCTTATTAGTGGGTTTATTAAACTTGCAGGGGATACTGATTGTTTCAAAATATCTGATAAAAATTACAGACCTTCCTGGAGAAAGTTCACAAACTTTCTCTTAGAGATTCCATTCTTCATGCTAAGCCTCTTGTCTAAGAACAGTAGCTTTGACTAAATAAAATGTTTCTAGTAGTTTCTTCAGTAAAAGTTAATCCAATGTGTCTCATAGAAACCTTATTAATTAACGCTTCCTTGTTCCACTGGTTCATGTACATAATGATGATTCAAAGATAGTACCCCACTCTATCTTTTTGAAACTTCAAAGAAAGATAAGGTTAGTGAGATATTTTTGAAATTTTTGAAACAATCTCAAACTTACAGAGTTGCAAGTATATTATCAAGAACCTTTCTTTCTTTACTCCATTTGAGCATATGTTGCTGAAATGATGCTCCATCACTCTTGAATACTTCAGTGTGTAGTATATTTCCTATAAAGGACATTCTCCTCTACAACCACAATATAGCCATCAAAACCAGGACATGAACATTGACACGTTACTACCATTTAATCTTCAAACTCCTTTTAAGTTTTTCCAATTGTCCCTATGATATCCTTTATAGCAATACTTTGAACATTTAATCCAGGACTCTTTCTCATGGTACTGGTGGTTTTCACTCATTAGGCAAGAAGCTGTTTGTAAAAGAATCTATATGAAAAATGGAAAAATTTAGTTTTCTATAACTCTTTTCCCAAACACAGTACCCATCAGTCTACATTTGTGTGTTGCTGCTAAGTGGGTTCTGCAGAACCTTAACTACTTTCTGGAATACAGTTTCAAAATCCTCAGATTATATGAGGCTGCATCTATGAATAGCCTTCTCCACTTTTTGTGTTAATTGTGGGAAAAGATAGCCTCAGTGTCTTTAAAAAAATCTTTAATATGGAAAATTTCCAACACCACACATGCAAATAGGATAATACAGTGACCCCTCATGTAGCCAGTCACCCAGCTTCATTAATCACCAACAATTTGCTAATCTTGTTTGATATAGTTATTTCTCTTTTACTGAAATATTTTAAAGCTATCCCAAACATAATATCATTTTACCCCTAAAGAGTATACATCCATCTAGTCAAGACTATGGTTTTTCCAGTGGTCATGTGTGGATGTGAGAGTTGGACTATAAAGAAAGCTGAGCGCTGAAGAATTGATGCCTTTGACCTGTGGTGTTGGAGAAGACTCTTGAGAGTCCCTTGGACTGCAAGGAGATCCAACTAGTCCATCCTAAAGGAGATCAGTCCTGGGTGTTCATTGGAAGGACTGACGTTGAAGCTGAAACTCCAATACTTTGGCGACCTGATGCAAAGGGCTGACTCATTTGAAAAGACCCTGATGCTGGGAAGGATTGAAGACAGGAGGAGAAGGGGACGACAGAGGATGAGATGGTTGGATGGCATCACTGACTCAATGGACATGGGTTTGGGTAGACTCTGGGAATTGGTAATGGACAGGGAGGCCTGGCGTGCTGCGGTTCATGGGGTTGCAAAGAGTCGGACACGACTGAGTGACTGAACTGAACTGAAGGATTAAAAGCACAACTGCAATACTATATCATGCTAACAATGTTCCTTAGTATTATCTTATACCTAGTCCATGTTCAAACTTTACCAGCTGTTTCAAAAAATTGTTTTATAGTTGATTTGCTTAAATCAAGATTCAAACAAGAGCCTTATGTTACACCTTTTTAGTCTTTTTAAGTCTCTTTTCATTTTAATAGTCTCCCTTTTGAAAATGCCATTTATTTATTGACAAAATTTGTTCATTTATCCTATAGAAGTTCTTATATTCCGAACTTGATAAAATGATTCCTAGTCGTATTTAACTTTTTTCTTTTCAAAAAAATTTCCTAATGGTTCTTCTGTACATCACATCAGGAGGTACCTAAATGTCTGTACCACCCACTTTTAATGATTGGAATAAATAGTATTTTCAAAGTTTTGTTAAATTGCAGTATACACAAAAGTGGCTCAGACAGTAAAGAGTCTGCCTGCAGTATGGGAGACCCGGATTTGATCCCTGGGCCGGGAAGATCTCCGGGAGAAGGAAATGGCAACCCACTCCAGTCTCCTTGCATGGAAAATTCCATGGATGGAGTAGCCTATAGTTCTTGCGGTCGCAAAGAGTTGGACACAACTGAGCGACTTCACTTTCACTTTTTCAAGGTGCACACATCTTAAGTGTACAGCTTGATGAGTGTTTACGTGTCTACACATGTGTAACCACGACCCAGGTCATTTCCTGCACTCCAGAAGGCTCCCTCAGTCCGGAAGGCTTCTTTTCCTAGTCAGCCTCCATCCTCTAGGTATCCAGTATTCTAGCTTTTATCAGCTAAGTTAGGGAGTTTCCATTCTGTCCTACATTTTGAATGGCACCTATATCTGATGATTTAAAAAAAAAATTTTTTTTTAATTATGACATTATTTCTGATTTACAGAAATATTCTAAGAATAGTACAAATAATTCCCAGATACTGTTTACCCATGTTTCCCTGGTGTTATCATTGTACTACGTTTGGTTTATCATTTATTCTCTCCTCTTTCCCTCCCCTTATTTATATGGGGGGAGGAAGATATATATATATATATGAATTTTTTTTAATGAACTCTGTAGGTGTAATTTGCAAACAGAATGCTCTTTATCTTTAAAAATAGAACGTTCACCTAAATAACCATTCTACAGTTGTCAAAATCAGGAAATTAACATTGATACAACACTGTTAGCTAGTTTACAGACCTCATTTAGATGTTATCAGTTGTCCTATAATGTCCTTTATAGAAAAAGAAAGTTGCAGATCAGGAGTTTCATTCAATTGCCATGTCTTTTTAATCTGGAACAGTGCCTTAGTTTTTTCTTTTATGGTCTTGAAAATGTTTATGAATACAGGCCAGTTATTTTATAGATTGCCTCTCAATTTGGGTTGGTCTGATTTTTCTTCCTGATTAGATATGAGTTGAGCATTTTTGCCTGGAATATCGCAGATGTTGTGTAATGTCAGTGTCCCATTTTTGGTGATACTGACTTTAATCATCCGATTGAGGTAGTGTCAGTCAAGTTTCTCCACTGAGAAACTTCTGAACTCCATTGTAAAGTTTTTTTTTTTTTTTCCTTTTGTAATCAATGTGTCTTGGGCAAACACTTTGAGAGTATTTGCTTAGCAAGTGATAGTATACTAGTTTCAGCATCCATTTTGGATTTTTGACTTAATCAGTTATTACTGAGCTTGTTGCCAAATGGCAGTTTTCTAAGTTCATTATTTCATCTATATTTGGAACATTTGGGAACAGTTTCTCCCTGTTCTCTATTTACATATGTGTAGAGGGGTATATTTACTTACTGTCACTATGGATTCATGGATGTGTATTTTTATCAACCAAGATCTGATAGTGAATGTACTTATTGCTACTGGATCTGATGATTTTTAGTAGTGAACATACTAGGCATTTAAGGACAGCTTTTGAGATAACATTTATTAATTCTAACCTCATATTTTGGAAAAGTACTAAAATGTAAGTTGATAAAGAGGATGGAATAGAGAAGTCTTTATATCTTGGTTTGGTCCAAACCTTAACCAGTGACTTTATTTGATACGTAATTTGTACTATAAACATAAACATATGTATCCTTTGGCCCCCTTACTTCCACCTCTAGCTATTTATCCTATATATATACTTTACAAGATTATTATATTATCTTATGGTATATTAATACCTTTAAGATTATTTTAGCTTTGTTATGGAAGACTGAAGCTAACTTAAGTATCTCTCATTAGGCATATTTGTTCTTAAAATGCATTCATACAAACATATATTCCTTTAAGATATATTTATGCTGCTGCTAAGTTGCTTCAGTCGTGTCCAACTCTTTGTGACCCCATAGATGGCAGCCCACCAGGCTCCGCTGTCCCTGGGATTCTCCAGGCCAGAACACTGGAGTGGGTTGCCATTTCCTTCTCCAATGCATGAAAGTGAAAAGTGAAAGTGAAGTTGCTCAGTCGTGAGTGACTCTTCTCGACCCCATGGACTGCAGCCTACCAGGCTCCTCTGTCCATGGCATTTTCCAGGCAAGAGTACTGGAGTGGGTTGCCATTGCCTTCTCCAAAGATATATTTATAAATACATACATATTTGCTTACATATGCATAAAGTGAATATGTTTGGAAGGAGTCAATAGAAATTGGTAACATTCGTTGCCTTTAGGGAGTGAGACTGGTTGGGGAGAGGGATGGGATGGAGACCTTTCACTGTAAATCTTCTTGTAGCTTTTTACTTTGAAATCATTAAATTTTAAATATTCACATACTAGAGATCTAAAATTACTGCAACACTTTTAAACATTTAATCAGACTAGAACGTTCTTACATAATTCCTCTGTAGGTACAAGTATGTAATATGTTTTCATTGTTTTGGTAGATGACAGTAGTGGAAAAATTGTTGAGAAGTCGGCAGCTTTATTCATATGCCAAGGTATATATACTTTATAGAATCTTGGGAAGAAAAATGAATACTTGCTTTGTTTTCTTTTGGCAGCATGCATATGCACTAGAACTTCTATTTGATCAGTTGCATGAAGGAGCTAAAGCTCTTGATGTAGGATCTGGAAGTGGAATCCTCACTGCATGTTTTGCACGTATGGTAAGAGCTTTATTTACTATTCTGGCCCCAACAGAAGCACATCATATGATTTGGTCATGTATTTTTTTCACTAGCAGTTTTTGAGGATTTTCTTTCTTTTTAAATTCTGTTAAGATAGCAGTTAGAATATATGTCACCTAGGATTTCTTTTTGTGGTGGTGGTGACAGAACATTCAGTTGAACTCTGGCAGAACTAGAAGGAAATTATTTGGTTATATCATGGAAAAGTCTAGAGGTCTCTCTGGCTTCTATATGGCTGGATTCAGAGAAAGATCTAAGTTGTTATGGACAGTTTCTTTCTGGTTCTTGATTTGGCTTGGCTCTCCTCCACAAGTTGGCTGCATTCTCAGATATGCTTTTCTCTTGTGATCACACAGTGGCAACCAAGAGCTTCCAGACTTCATTCTTGTAAGTTCTCATCTGGCAGAAGCAAATACAGCCTGATATCCAAACAATAGGTTTATTAGGATTGAAGGAGAGCTCTTTTTACATTAAAAAAAATGAATGCATTTTTGTTTTATTGTACTTCAAATTTCATCATCAGAGGCTTATCTGATAATGACTATTTGGAGTGTAAGTCTGGAGGCCCACCTAGGCACGTTGGAGTAAAAGTTTATCTGTGCTCAGATAATTAAGTCAGGTTGATTATGACAAATCTTGTACCTGGAGGCCAGCTTGGAAGGTTATGGTCTAGTTAAGTTAGGATTTATGAATCCTTTTTGACTAGAATCCATTTAATTTTCTATGCATATATAATTGGCAGACTCTTAGAATGTAAGCGCCAGAGTGGTAGGAATTTTGTCTGAGTTATTATCATTGATGTATCCTAAGCCTCCAGAACAGAGCCAGGCACACAATAAGGATTCAGATATTCCTTTTCAGTTGTTTGACTTGTTTCGTATAAGTTTAACCCTCAGTAATGGGATGTAGTTAAATTCTAGAAATGGTATTTAATTAATGATTTGTTCTCTATATTTGACTGTTTATGGTTTCAGAGGGATTATCATTTTTTAAGAAGTCATTTTATTTCTGAGTTATCTTTTTGAAAATGATGCTAATTAATGTTTTTCACACGTTTACCATGTGCTGGTCAGTGTTCACGATGCTTTTCATGTATTCTGTTATTTGTTCCTCATGTCATTTATGGGGTATGTACCCGCTTCCTCCTCACTTTACAGCTGAGGAACCTGATTGATAGAATAACTTGTCAAGGTTATATAGTTCTAAGTAAGAAACTGAGATGTAAACCCAGATAGTCTGACTTCAAAGTCTGTCTTGTGTTAATTTTGTTCTACAATTAATATTTATGGTTAGGGTCTTTTAATATTTTTATGTATTTTTATATTTCCCATATGTGACAGCACAATCAGGTATAGAAATTCCTATACAATTTTTATGTATCTGTTTAATGTTTAAAGTCACACTTTTCAATGAAATTTAAATGAAAGTTGGTTGCAGTAATATAACTACCATTTAATATTGGTAGCTAAGTCCCATTTCAGGGTTCTGGGTCTGAAAAATGAAGGAAGAAAGATACCATTTTTCTTAGTATTATAAATTTTTATAATTCTAGTTTTGTAATTACTGAAATATCATTATTCACTTAGGGTCATGGCTGAGAAAGTTGTATTTGCCAAATAATCTATAATAAACTGAGTGTTTAACAATAACATTAGAGGCTTCTGTTTATTTGTCCTAATTTCTCATTACTGAATATGACTTCGGATAAAGAAATATTTTATTGACACCTTAGAAAAACTAACATTGAATTATTCTCACTTCCAGGTTGGACCTAGTGGAAAAGTCATAGGAATTGACCACATTAAAGAGCTAGTAGATGACTCAGTAAATAATGTCAGAAAGGATGATCCAATGCTCTTGTCTTCAGGGAGGGTGCAGCTGGTTGGTAAGTATCAGAAAACTTTGAAAATTTCCTCTCTTGGAATTTTGATTTTCAGAAAAATCACATGCAAATGACATAATATTCAGAGCTAATTATTGCTTCTTTTTTTTTTTTTAACATTCAGTTTAAGTACTAAGCAAGAAAATAAATTACTCTAAAATGTTACACTGGTTCCACCATGACCATGGATGACATGACTATTAACTATTTCAGAAAATGTCATGTTGAGTTCTTTCTTCATTACTTTTTTAAGAAGTAACATCAAAGTAATCAGTGTTGAATATAGAAAATGTGAATGGTACACAGAGATGTGTAAGATAAAGAAAGCCTCTTTTTTTCCTCAAGTTTTTTAAGACATGTAAATATACATATGAATAAATTTTACACACAGTTTTTAGATTGACTCATACTCTACATATTGTTCTTCAGTTTGCTTTCTTTCCATTCAGTGATATTTGTGGACACATTTCCTTGTGAGTATGTTTTATACTGAGAAAAATAACAGATTTCAAAATATGCAGAAAACATAAATGTGAAGCTTAACAAGCACCTGTTTAATCATCACACTAATCAAGAAATGGGACATTATCAGTACCTTGAAAGTCCTCTGCTTTCTGTATCCTCATCGTAACTACTTCCCTTTTCCCTAGTGGTAACTAATATCATTACTTTTAGGCATTTATTACCTAATTGTAGTTCCATAAATGATGTTTAATATCTTGAATGTTAGCTAAATGGAATCATACAGTACATATTCTATGATGAATGACTTTTCATTCATTATTATGTTTGTAAGATTCATCCTTTTTGCATGATAGTTAATTTTTATTGCCATATAGCAGTCGATTGTAGGAACATTACCAAATTTTTTTTTATTAATGCTACTGTAGGTAGGTATTTTGGGTTGTTTCTTATTTAGAGATAGTCACAGTGCTGCATATTCACAATGTACATAAGTCCAGATACTGATATACACTCATCATACAAGCACTTTTTTCTGTGGGTGTGTTGTTACAGGTGCATAGAGTGAACATAGATATTGCAAAAACTGTTTTTTGAAGTGACTGAACCAACTTACATTCCCATCAGTAATATATCAAGGTTCCTATTGCTTCACATCACTACCAATACTTGGGATTACTAAATTTTTCTCTTCGCCTACTTAGTGTATGGTAGTATCTCTGTGATTTTAATTTTGTATTTTAATATTAATTGGTGAAATTGAACACTATTTTCTATGTTTGGCTACTTGGATTTCCTCTTTTGTGAAATGTCTATTCAGATACTGAGTTATTTATATTTTTCTTTAATTTGTAGGACTTTTATACACGAACCTTTTGTCTATTTATACATATTTTAAATCTCTTCTCCCACTCTGTGATCTGCCTTTTTACTCTCATACTGTTCTTTTTGATAATTAGAAATTCTTAATTTTAATGTAGTCAGACTTACTCATTTCTTGTAGTGTTTTTTTGTACCCTGTTTAAGGTATTCTGAAATCATGAAGATACATCCTTGAATTATTTCTCGGACATACTACCATTTTAACTTTTTACATTTAGACCTTTGATCTTTTTTATGTTCATTTTTGTGTATTCGTAAGGTCTGGGGGTCCAAGTATCTAATTTCAAATTTCCTTTGAATTTTCCGTTGTCCTAGCATCACTTAGCTAAGAGATTATAAAAAGATCTGTCCTTTCGCTGCTTTAAACCTCCTATAATTCTGGACACTGGGCAGTTCTGTCAGAGCAGGTGCTGAGAGCACTTTTTTCTTCCAGTGGGAGATGGACGAATGGGATACGCCGCAGAAGCCCCTTACGATGCTATCCATGTAGGAGCTGCAGCCCCAGTTGTGCCCCAGGCAGTGAGTTGTTTTTTTGTGTGTGTTTGTATACTTTGTTCAGCTAAAGCTCTTAAACATTTATAGGAAATGACTTCTGTTGATGTTGAAAATACCATCTATGTTACATTGTGCCCTTTTTTGGCTGATAATTATGCTCAATTTTTTAAATTGAATTTTAACTTTAATTAGCTGTGTATTTTAATTAGTTGGTAGGCAGTTTTTTTCATATACAAACAGTTGTTTAAATGACATGAAAATGACTAAGCCCCAGCTCGTGACTGTCTCATTTCAAGCAGTATTTGATTCAACTAAGAACTAGTACACCAGTAGAATTGGGAAAACCCCTCTGGAGTTCATGACCTAGTAAGCACTTGGTATGTTATGTGCAAGACTATGTTAGGTGCATGGGTAAGACCAGGAAGTATTTGTCATACATCTTATCCTCACTGACCTTACTAGAAGAGATGTATCATACATATATCAGGGAAATGAATGGTTTGAGAGCATATCATCAGCATACGATAGATATTAAAGGGAAAAGAAAATATGCACTGTAGGAGTTCAGAGGAAGGGAAGTATGTTGTATAGAATAGTGAAGGAGACTTCATATAGGAATAGAGTTTGAACTGAATCTTGAAGAATAGTAGAAAGAAAGAAAAAAAATCTTAATTTGCATAGTTGCAATGAGAAGGCAGGATATTCCAGTAGTATATATTACATGGTCAAGGAAATATTTAAGTACAAAATTGAGTTTTCATTTTAGTTAGACTCTGATAAGCTTATGTCAGCCCAAATAATCCTTGGCTTATTAGATTTCTATTACATGTGATTTTTACATAGTTCTTAACTAGATGAGATGAGAAGGGGCTAAGACTGACTCTTTTTTGCCCAGTCTCATTAACTCCCCAACCTGGAAGTACTTTTGTGTGTGTTTACAGTTATGAGGAGCTGAAAGTTTGGAGATTTGTTCTGATTACTGACTTGTTACTCATTGGCTGAATGACTTTAGGAAAATGAACTATTCTCTTTCCCTGTTATCTATTTTTTAAGAAAGACCAAACTAGTAGTTTTTAACAGAAGTATTAACATGATGTAGAAAGTTGTACAAGTTGTAAGTAAATAATGAATTTTCACATACGAACACATGATCAGTAGTTTTTTTTTTAAACTTTTTTGAAAATATTGGTAGCCTAGGAGGAACAATTAAAATCTAAAATAGAAATGTGTTTAAATGAAAGATTCTTGGGGAATGGGACTCATCTTCCCTACAAAGATCCTAAGATGATCTTGAAGGGCATTTCTGGCTTTAGCTCGGTATGAATTTGAACATTTGTAGTAGCAGGTGGAGTATTATTTGGGAGGAGGCTCTTTACATCTGATTAAATTTGAAGGTAGACATGCTGGAGGGGCTTTCCAGTTCTAAGAGAACAGAGTCAAGATGTTTATGCCTCTGTTGGATGCCACCTCAGAACAGCTAGAAAAACAAGAGACAGAAACAAGGAATATGAAACTCCATGTTCGATTATCGAGGAGATTACACTCAGCAGTCCTGGACACTGCAGTGTATGAAGACAGGAAAGCAGATGGAGTAATAACTGACCTGGAAGGGTGGAGGAAGCTGAACCAAAGAGACTGCAGAGGGGAGTACCAGTGTGCAGAGGCCATTTGTTTTGCAGAACTCAGCAAAAGCTTAGAAACTGGAGGCATCAGAAACCAGATATGATGTGGTTGTGGCCTGAAAAGAGGAGCTGCTGCTTGAAATTCTTTATGAGGAACAGTTAGCCCCAAGCCCTCAGAAAATTTCTGAGAAATGAAAGACATGATTCTGTAGTTTAAAAACATCTACTGAGTACCTAGTATGATGAATTTTAAAAAAGGGGGGGACACACAATATCACCATGAAATTTCAGAATGTTATAAAGAGAATATTCTAAAAGTTTCCAGAAAAACAAAATGGATCATTCATTAAGGGTCAGTAATCAGAAAGGCATCAATCTCTAGATAAAAGCAGCATTAGAATGAACAAGTCAGAGGCAAAGCGTCACAACTGTGAACTGAAAATGATTTCCAGTTTCCAATCTTGAATCCTGTACCTGTACATATCACTAAATACACAGAAGAAAGATAATTTTAGACTTGCAAATCTCAATCTCTTTAAAAGTACTCCACATACTGTTTCACAGAATACTTCTGGAGGAATTGCTTTAAATGTCATCAAAAAATGAGGGAGTAGAGAGACAGTGGGAGAAACCAGAAAGCAGCAGCGATGGTGTCTAAGAAGGTTGGACCCCTTGTTCAGGAGAGAGATGGTCCGAGTTCCCAGTGTCGTTGCAAAGGGAAGTCCTGGTATGACGCCACACAGCAGGCCTGGAGAGTGACCGGTCCAGACTTGGAGCAGAGGAGGAAAAGTGCTAGAAGGGAGCCTACAAAAAAAAAAAAAAAAAAAAAGGCAGTAAAAGAAAAAAGGAAGGCGCTTATAAATAGATTTGACTGTATAAAAATTTCATTAAGAAGCTGTTGGGAGAAACAGTTACAAAGAAAATTAAGTGAGTGAATAAAAAGAAAACCGGTTTTTAACTGCATAGAAAACAACTATTCTGTAAGAAAGGAAAACAGTCACTGAGTACCTCTTGGATCACCTGCAAATTATGTTTACACAGTCATAACAGAAACTGGTTTTTATAAAAAATGATGATATCGGTTGGGTCAGGGGAAAGAAGCAGATTGTAGCTGGCTCTCTGTATCCGAGGGTTCCACATTCAAGGATTCAACCAATCACAGATCAAAAATATTCAGAAAAAAATTTCCAAAAAGTTCCAAAAAGCACAGAACTTGAATTTGTCTTTGCAGTTTGAAGTTGTACTTCAACTGTTTACATGGTATTTGCTTTGTATTAGATATAATAAGTAGCCTAGAGATAATTTAAAGTATATGGGATATATAGGTTATATGCAAATAGTACTCCGTTGTCTGTAAGGAACTTGAAGGTCTGTGGATTCTGTTATCAGAGATAAGGTCCTGGGACCAGTCCCCCTTGGATACTGAGGGACAACTGTTTATGTACGAGAGCTTAGTCCTCATCTGGCATATAATTTGAAGTAGAAAAGGAGATGTTATTCAGCATGGTGACTATAGTTAATACTATGTTAATTATTGACTATATTAATTATAGTTAATAATACATAATTGAAAGTTATTAAGAGAGTAAACCTTAAAAGTTTTCATCACAAGAAAAAAATTGTGATTATGTGTGAGAATAGATGTTAATTAAGTTTATTGTAGTATTCATTTTACATTATATACATATATCAAATCATTATGTTGTACACCTAAAACTAACACAATGTTTATATGTCAATTATACTTCAGTCAAAAAACAATAAATGGCATGCTTTAGAAGTAAGCCCTATAAAAAAAGATAGCTGAAAGGTTTTAAAATGAATGGATTTAAGGAGCAAGATTGAAGTAGAGGGAAGAAGTCTATTTTTTCATTGAAAATCTTGACATTTAGAGGAATTAAAAGGGAAAAAATAAGATACACTTGCTGACAACCAAAATTTTAATTAAGTACACCCTTCTCTGGGAAGGTTTTTTCCTTACTGTTTTTGATTGATGGTCATCTTTTAGGCTGCATTCACATCGTAACATGTGACTTAAAATTTTTCTAACCAGAGGGGCTTTAACTGAGTAATTTTGGTTCTTCATTGACAGGGGCGTCCTTGTTCTCATGCTGCAGGGACTCCAGCCCTACCTACCTTTATCATGTCATGCTGCCTATGATCCTAAATTCAGTCATAAAACCAGAGTTCCCTTATCTCTGATTCAGTGATGCCTTAAATTCTTAGATAGGATAGGGATTCCTTGCTGATTTTCTACACTTCCCCTCTTCTCCCCCAAACTACAAAGACTGAAAACAGGCATACAGGAACTGAAATTTTCTGCCTTGCCTTTAGTCTTCTCAAGAGGATTGAGAAGAATGTTTGAATGAATGAATGTTTGTGTTCAGCTCAAACATTTTGAGTTTTGCCATTGTACTAGGTACTATGTTTGAAGCTAAGGGCACAAAGATGAATAAGACACAATCCCCATCATCAGAGAATTTGTATTGTAGTAGGGGAGGTCAGTAGTAAATGAGTAAGTGAGTAATTGAGTCACAAGTTTAACAACGGAAGAATGTATGTACTAAATAAGGTACATTTCTGCTCTCTGCCAGTGGACACTGAAAGTTGTGTAGAGTGATGTAAAATGACTGCTAATATAAAATCTGTAACTTGGTGTGTGTGTCCTTTTCTCTTTTTAGCTGATAGACCAGTTAAAGCCTGGTGGAAGATTGATACTGCCAGTTGGCCCTGCAGGTGGAAACCAGATGTTGGAGCAGTATGACAAGCTGCACGATGGCAGCGTCAAAATGAAACCTCTGATGGGAGTGATATACGTGCCTTTAACAGATAAAGAAAAGCAGTGGTCCAGGTGGAAGTGATTTTATCTTCTGCTCTTTCTTCTTCCACACATGCAAGGTGAAAGGGTGTGGATTTTAAGAGAGTAGACTGCAAGAGCCGCTTTTTTGGTTGTCACCTTTATGCTACTCCATTTTAACATCAGAAATTCACTACATTAAAAATGTAGAAAAGTTTTGCATGGTCTGTCCTTCTTTTGCTTTAACTCATCTTTGGGAAAGGGGGTGAGACTTGGTTGGCACAAAGGTGTTTTTCAAGAGGCTATCAGTCACGCTTTCTAAAGTTACTTTATTATCAGCCACTCTGTTTCTATATTGACAGCTAATTTTTCTATCTGCTATATGGTCATGGAAATGAAGGCTTTCATCTGAAGAGAAGGGATCATTTCCTGCCCTAGTTCATCTTCTATTATAGCACTGTTGTGAAGAGGAAGAAGGGAAAAGATACTCTTGTCCCAGTTTTCGAAGGTGTCAGAATGCCAGAGAGGACATGCTCGCTCTGAGCTTGACTTCTCTCTTTCAGTCAGGTTCATAGATGCCTGACAACCTGTGCCTGTTTTATATCCCGCTGTTATTTCAGAACCACAGGAAGGAAGAGGCTTACCATTTTACACAACAGACGGGCCAGTTGTTGAGCTCCTCTAAGTTCCTGGGGAGGGAAGGGGGCTCTGTGAGCCAGTGCCCAGGTCTCACACACCCACCCAAAGGGCCGACAGCATGCCGCATATCTTCAGCACCGCATGGCTCATTTAAAGCCCACTTTTGTTTCTGTGTCTCCGCATCACTGGATAGTCCCTTTGAAGCCAAGCTTTCTCTGTTTCCTCTCTTCCTTCTTCCTCTGCCCACTTTCTCCAGGGGGAGGGGGTGAGATCCATAAGTCAGACATTAGCTAAGACTCCTTGAAATTACCTGCCAAAATAAGAAAGGTGTTACTGTTTCCTTGTTTTAGAATCTGTTTTTACTTGACAGAGGTACTTATTTTAAGATGATTTCTTAATTAATAAGTAAAATGGCGATTATAGATTTAATGTTGTTGTTGTTCAGTCGCTCAGTAGTGTCTGATTCTTTGTGACTCCATGAACTGCAACATACCAGGCTTCATAGACCTCTCAGTTTCTTTTCTGGAAAGAGGAAAGATACCTTTTTAATGAATGTTTAACAGCAAAAGTGATAATGAATCTAACTCTGTTCAAAACTGGGTTTTACTTTTGATTAATTCTAACTGGCAATTTCTGTTAATCCTTATTAGGAAATGCATTTTAATTCTTCACCTAATGTAGTTATTAATAAAGTTAAGGACTTCCCTTGTGGCTCAGCTGGTAAATAATCCACCTGCAATGCAGGAGACCTGGGTTCGATCCCTGGGTTGGGAAGATCCCCTGGAGAAGGGAAAGGCTACCCACTCCAGTATTCTGGCCTGGAGAAACATGTATAGTCAGTCCATGGGGTCTTAAACAGTTGGACATGACTGAGCGACTTTCACTTCCCAGTGTGTAGTTATAGCTGTTTTCTTTGAATTCTAACCTGGAGCACAGCCACTTCTTTAAAAAAATTTTTTTAAAAGCTAGCAGTCTTATCAATTAGAATCAGATATAGTTACAAACTTCCTTCACTTTGCTTCTAGTATGGTTAATATAATTACAAAATATTATGATTGCTGTTGTATAAATGGGGCAAGCATATTACTGAAATATGGTATCAGGTAAGAGTGCTTTTTGTTTTTATAACCAGATATATATATAAAATGAGTTTTGTTTTTATAACCAGAAGTAGATTTAGCTTGAAGGTAATGAAAGTTAATTTTCTGGGCCCTCATTTGCTTTGGGCCATTCATGGCCGTATACCAAATTTTATATACATAGTCTTGTTTTTAGTTTACCTTTCTTTTTTTCCCTTCATAAAGCAGTCCCCCCTACCAGTTACCGAATTATATAAGCTTCAGACTTCTACTTACCTGTATTTTACCCCTGATAAGACTAAACTATTTGTATTACATTTAGAATAATTTTTAAATCTATGGACAATTGTTCAGTCATTTATCAAATATTTAAATATATATATACTTGGTTTTCTTTTTGGCCTTCAACTTTTTGAAATACTGAGCAATTGCACATAGGAAACTTTTCTCCAGTTGTACTAAGAGGATTTTCTAATTTTTTCTATTGCAAATTTACTATGTTTTCAAACACATTTTCCTACATCCAAAGATGTAGTTCTAATTACAGAGATAATCAGTTACTTAGTTGTAAATCATGAAGTCTAAAGAATATAAAACAGAATCTGGAAATGAAATTGAAAAAAAAAAACTGACTTAAAAAAAAATTCGTGCTGAAGGAAATTATTAGAAAATAGAATGTTTGAAAGAGTAAAGCATCAATGGTTAACTTAAAATCTTAAGGGACCTTTCATCTGCTGTTCATTTTTGTGTTCATAAATTGTCAGTCAAGGTCCGAGTGTGCTTAGCTAGGATTTTGAAGTGATTTCAGTGAAAGGACTATTCAAAGAAATGTGGGAAAAGTTATGGGAACCGGTAAAGGATGCAACATACCCAGGGACCAGGGATTCGCAAGGTGATAGTAGGAAGCTGTTACCGCTCTAGACCTTAATGTGAGGAAACAATTTTACTGGAACCCACTAAAGGCAGAGACAGAGTAGGGAGTGGGGGATCTCTGACAGGAGCTGTAGCTGTAGAGTGAAGAAGCTGCTCCCACATGTAGGAACCGCCTCAGTTCTCTCTCCCCCTGCTCTTGTCTCTACCAGGACATCACAGCAGACAGACTTAACTTTAAGTCAGAGAGGAAGAGGTCCTCAGCCAGATGTAGTCTGAAGTCAGCTCTCACCACCTCCTTCCTTCCCCTTTCCTCCCATGGAGCAGGTATCTCTGCTTCTTTTTAAATTTAGATATGGAGGAGATTTGAGAGGGCATCTAGTTTTAATATGTCCTGTTCCTACTGCCATCAGGCTAATCTATGCTTTTTTTTTTTTTTTTTTAATCTATGCTTAAACTGTCCTTGACAGGAAAAAAAAAACAGTCGTTTTAAATTGCCTTTGAAAAAGCAACATCTAATACTTTTCTTTCACAATTCTGTTAAATTTGTTAAATATCTTCAGTGTGATGACCTTCTAATACATCATTAATTCAACAAGTGTGTGTGTGCCCACTCTGTGGGCATTGCTGCAGGGCCAGGAATACACAGCCATGAATTTGAAACTGACCATTCTAGTGGAACTTATAGTCAGGTAGAGGATCCAAAAAATCACAAAACGAGACATACAGGCAGGTAGAGTGCAATGTGTTGACTGGCTTAAGGGTGGTAGGATCAGTTGTTCAAGCCAGGCAGTGAAGGGATCAGAATTCCATTTCAGAAAGATAATTTTGGTAGTAGGGTAGAGAGTAGGTTGGACAGGAATAAAGCTATAGCCAGAAATAGAAGATACTGTAGCAAATCAGGGGTGCAGTGATGGTGGGCTGAATTAAAGCAGTGTTGGTAAGGATAGAATGTGATTAAAAAGTCACTTATATTTTCTTATCTCACATGGGTAGTATGTGAAAAGCTTCCTAGGTCAGTTTCTTGTCAGGCTAGATGATTTTTTTTTTTCTTCAGGATTAATTTAAGGGCTCATGGAAGTGCATTCTTACAAATATTTCCTGGTTTCTCACCTGCTTTCCATCCTTCTCTAATTGAGGCATCCAGAGCTAGGGGGAGTGTTGAGAGTGAGATCTAATCTTTGCTGGAAAGGTGTGATAGAAACTAGATCGGGGGAAAAAAGAGAGGACTTAGTGGGCATGCTGAATTCTCATGTCAGATAAACCCAGAAACTTGAATGTAGACTTTTGTCCCCTTATACTTGGAAAAATGTTCTGATGGATTAGTAAAAGGAGAGAGAATGCCAGACAGACAGGCTGAGACCTAGAATCTGTGGTATTATGTTCAAGACTATAGATAGGTAATAGTTGCATTAGTTGGTTGCAACTAACTAAATACAAATATTTATTTGTATTTTAATTTATATGTTTATTTTATATACCTAGAAATCAGCATTTTGTTAATCTTTTGGTAAGTTTTATTTTTGTTTTTGATAGTGACAAGGGTCGGTGGAATAAGTCCATCTCTGTTTTGTGAAACAGAGGAATGTTTCAGGGTTCTCGTTCCATAAGTACTTTGTCTATTGATGTCTTCTTAAAGTGCCATGTATACATGAAAAATGAACTGACTTGGCATTTCTAGGACTGACGGTATAGGTCCTAGGGTATCCAATTGATCCTGTGTTCTGAATTGTTATATAACTGTCCCTTTTTAATTTCTTTACATGTGTTACACAGCATTATGATAAACTTTGCATCCTTAAAGGCAAAAATATATTGTTACTTTTGGAATTCTTTTTATGTCTTTCACAATGCTTTGCACAAAGTTAATTGTACAAAACTTGTTTTACCTCAGAAAGCACATTAATTAGAAAACATTCATAGATTTTTATTGTTATTTTCTGATAGTACGTATTTTCAGTTGTTCTTGATAAAGAATTTAAAATACTAAATATTAGTGTCTTAGTTATTAGCCTAATAATTATGTGTATAATTATTTATTACACAATAAAGTAATACATTATATATAGTTATTAACCCGATTAATAGTAAACTAAATAATTTAAACAATCTAAATAATTAATCTAATATTAATCTAAATAATTGAGAAGTCAAGTGGGCCTTAGGAAGCATCACTAAGAACAAAACTAGTGGAGGTGATGAAATTCCATTTGAGCTATTTCAAATCCTGAAAGATGATACTGTTAAAGTGCTGCACTCAGTATACCAGCAAATTTGGAAAACTCAGCAGTGGCCACAGGACTGGAAAAGGTCAGTTTTCATTCCAATTTCAAAGAAAGACAATGCCAAAGAATGTTCAAACTACCACACAATTGTACTCATCTCACACACTAGCAAAATAATGCTCAAAATTCTCCAAGCCAGTTCAACAGTATGTGAACGGTGAACTTCCAGATGTTCAGGCTGGATTTAGAAAAGGCAGAAGAACCAGAGGTCAAATTGCCAGTATCTGCTGGATCATCAAAAAAGCAAGAGAGGTCCAGAAAAAATTGTTTCTGCTTTGACTACCCCAAAGCCTTTGACTGTGTGGATCATAACAAACTGTGGAAAATTCTTCAAGAGAGGGAATACCGGACCACCTGACCTGCCTCCTGAGAAATCTGTATGCAGGTCAGGAAGCAACGGTTAGAACTGGACATGGAACAACAGACTGGTTCCAGATTGGGAAAGGAGTACGTCGAGGTTGTATATTTTGTCACCCTGCTTATTTAACTTATATGCAGAGTACATCATGTGAAATTCCGGGATGGATGAAGCACAAGCTTCATCAGGATTGAAGATTCCTTCATCAGGAATCAGGATTGCTGGGAGAAATACCAATAACCTCAAATATGCATATGACGCCACCCTTATGGCAGAAAGGGAAGAAGAACTAAAGAGCTTCTTGATGAAAGGGGAGGGTGAAAAAGCTGACTTAAAACTCAACATTCAGAAGACTACGGTCATGGCATCCGGTCCCATCACTTCATGGCAAATAGATGGGAAAACAATGGAAACAGTGACAGACTTTATTTTTGGGAGACCCCAAAATCACTGTAGATGTTGACTGCAGCCATGAAATTAAAAGATGCTTGCTCCTTGGAAAAAAGCTATGACCAATCTAGACAGCGTATTAAAAAGCAGAGACATTACTTTGCTGACAGAGTCAGCCTAGTCAAAGCTGTGGTTTTTCCAGTAGTCACGTATAGATGTGAGAGTAGGACCATAAAGAAAGCTGAGCACTGAAGTAAACTGTGGTGTTAGAGAAGACTCTTGAGAGTCCCTTGGGACTACAAGGAGATCCAACCAGTCCATCCTAAAGGAAATCAATCCTGAATATTCATTGGAAGGACTGATGCTGAAGCTGAAACTCCAATGCTTCAGCCCCCTGATGCGAAGAACTGACTCATTGAAAAAGACCCTGATGCTGGGAAAGATTGAAGGCAGCAGGAGAAGGGAATGACAGAGGATGAGATGGCTGGATGGCATCACAGACTCAATGGACGTGAGTTTGAGCAAGCTCCAGGAGTTGGTGATGGATAGAGAAGCCTGACGTGCTGTAGTCCATGGGGTCACAAAGAGTCGAACACGACTGAGCAACTGAACTGAACTGAACCGAATCTAATTAATATTAGCACATATATAGCTTTGTAGAAATTTAGTGCATACTAGGTTTTATTTTAAATGAACTATGCATGTAAGTCAGATAAAAAATATGGTTATGTAGAATTTTAAATATTAGGAAAAATTAAGAATATTAATAGATTTTGGAGTCTTAGGATGTGACAAGGTTATACACGCCATGGCAGCAAATGTTGTAATTCAGATCTGTAAACTTAATTTCTTTTCCTTTTTGTGTGTGTGTGTATTGGGGAGGGAGGGGAATACTGTTAATAAAAATTGCCTTTTATTTGTTTTCCACAGTACTATTACTATCAAAGTAATGTACATGCATTATAAAAATAGGCAAAAACAAGAACAAAAGAATAAGTCACCCAGAATCCCAGAATCTAGAAATAACCTCTTATTAACATTTTATAGATTTTTTTCTTCTTTTCTATATTTCCACAGAAGTATATACATCTCTTTTGTAGTCCTGAGGTCATATAGTTTTATTTTGTAATCTCTCTTTATTTAATAAAATATCATCAACATTGTCCCTCATCATTAAATATTTTTTAATGATTTTTTTTGCCAGTTTTACTGAGATATAATTGACATATAGCATTATAGTAGTTTTAGGTATACAACACAGTGATTTGGCATATTGCAAAATGATCACCACAATAAGTTTAGGTCTTACATTCAAATCTTTAATCCATTTTGATTTTTTGGGGTGTGGTGTTAAGATAGAGGTCCAGTTTCATTCTGTTTTCATGTGGCTGTCCAGTTTTCCCAACACCACTTATTGAAGAGACTGTTCTTTCTTCATCATATATTCTTGGCTCCTAATTAATTGACCATATATGCATGAGTTTTGTTTCTGGGCTCTTTATTCTGTTCCATTGGTCTCTATGTCTGTTTTTATGCCAAGTACCATACTGTTTTGATTACTTTGGCTTTGTAATATAGTTGGAAATAGGAAGTGTGATACCTCCAGTCTTTTTGTTCTTTCTAAAGATTGATTTGGCTATTTGGAGTCTCTTGTGGTTCTATACAAACTTTAGGATTGTTCTATTTATGTGAACAATGTCATTGAAATTTTGATAGGGATTGTATTGAATCAGTAGATTACTTTGGGTAGTATGGATATTTTAACTATTAATTCTTCCAATTCATGGGTACAAAATATATTTACATTTATTTGTATCATCTTCAGTATCTTTCGTTAACATTCTATAGTTTTCAGTGTACAACTCTTTCACCTCCTTGGTTAAATTTACTTCTAGATATTTTATTCTTTTTGCTGTAATTGTAAATGAGATTGTTTTCTTAATTTTCTTTTGATAGTTTATTATTAGTATATAGAAACAACTAATTTTAGTTAGTTATCGTCTGCAAAAAGAGACAGTTTTACGTCTTTCTTTCCGATTTTGATGCCTTTTATTTCTTTTTCTTGCCTAATTGCTCTGGCTAGGATTTCCAGTACTATGTTGAATAAAGTGGCGAGAGTGGGCATCCTTGTCTTGTTCCTGATTTTAGAGGAAAAGCTTTCAGTTTTTCACCATTGAGAATGATGTTAGCTGTGAGCTTGTCATATGTGGCCTTTATTATGTTGAGGTACGTTCCCTCTATACCTAGTTTGTTGAGAGTTTTTAATCCTTTTCCCTTTTCAAAAAATTTTTTAAATGGAGAGGATATTTAGAAATGTACTATATTGTTGGGCAGCAAGGATATTTATTGACAGAATCCTTAGTACCTTGCAACTGGTAAATAAAATGTGGTAAAATTATTAAAAAACAATAATATCTTTAATTCATATTTTAAAAAGCACATGTAAATTTATGAATAGATCATTTTGCAGGTAAACTCTTTGAGGATCAAGTATTTTAATGCTTGCATGAGTTTCAGCACAAGCTGTTTTATGAGAATTATAGTACTTATATTATTTGGAAGAATATATTAAGAGGAGCCAGAACTGGTAACTTATCATTTAATAGATAATCCAGTACTGTATGACAAAGACAGTTTATAGGAGAAGTCATTATATTTTCTTGCACAATTTATAAAATTCATATTTTATAGAAAATACCATATTGTCCAAAAATCCCTTAATTCACCACATACCTTGGAAATTTTAGCTCTTTGCTTACCTTTCCTTCAAATTTATTTAACAGCTTTTTTAAAACTTGAAAAAAATTTTTATTATAGACAAGTTGTAAGAATAGTGCCAAACGCTCCTGAATCTCTTCATCCAGTGTTAACAGTTATTGACACTTCTCCACACTCCTTTTCATTCCCTCTTTATATATATGTACACACACGCGTATGTAACATTTTCCCCTGAATCATCTGAGATTTAGTTGCAAACACCATACTTCCTTACCCCTAAAGTACTTGAATATTTAAGTGTTTCTTGTTACTCAGGTCATCCTCAAATAAGAAGCTTTTCTGGTAGCTTTTTCACTTTTAGCACCTTTATTGAGGTATAATTCATATACCGTATAGTTTATTTTAGACTGCGTTTTTATTCCTTCCCTCCTCTCACTGGCAGTTGCTGGTGCAGTGCTACACCTGGCTGACCGAATGGTTTCTCTCAGAGCTGATAAAGCTGCCTTATGAAATCAGCTGACAGGTATATTACACCTAACAGATGAGGCTTTTTCTCACAGAGTTTGGGTTGAGATGCACCCACTCAGTGATTGCTCAACAATATACTCAACAGATACTCTAAACAAAAGACTAAATTTTGGTCCAGTTTTGTGAATATAACTACAAAGACTTACCTGAACTCTAAATACTCAAGTTATTATTTTACAATAAATGGTATTAGCAAGATCCTGGATCTAAAAGTCATCATTTCTCTGAATTTTTGGTCTTAAAGGAATAAAATTATTTTTGAATTAAAAAATAAAGAATTCAGGCCCTTTAGTTTTCATTCTTCATTCTGGAGTAGCATGAACGATGTTTGAAATGGCTGATTTCCATTTTTGCTTTGACCTGAATCATTTGCTTAGTTTTTTTTTTTTATGTAATATATTGCTTGGGGATCAGTATAATTTTACTGATTGATTAGTTGTCTCTAAACTGTTAGAAAGCCAAGTTTTATCGTATATAATTCCTACTTATATATTTCTCTCTTTCTCCCCCCAGGGATGAACTGTAAAAGCAACATCAGCTTGACCAGTATAATAATATTACAGTGGATTGCTCATCTCAGTCCTCAAAGCTTTTGAAAACCAACAGCATCACAGCTTGTTTTGAACTTTCTTACACTATTTTCAGCATGAAAATGTGTGGATTTGTTTCTAATTCTTCAGAGAGGCACAGAGGCCAGATTGGAAAGAAGGATGCAAAATATAAATTTGTGTATTATTACTTTAACATGCCCACGTTTTCCTTTAAATATTAAAAGAAGGGGTTCTGCAAAATGGAAAACATGGTTTGTGAATTGATTTTGAAGAGTGATTTTTCTTTTCTTAGGCACTTAATTCTGTTCTGATGTTAATTTATCAGATTGCTTTTGTGCATCAGATAACACCACCATTCACAAGTTAAGATTCTTGGTTTTGGGGTGTATGTTAGATGCTACTAAGAAAATAGAGATGAGCTTCCTTTTTAAAGCTTTTGATGTGGTGTCATAGAATAGCATGTTGTAGATACAATCAGCTGCTTTGTTACCTTAAAACTAAGCATTTGTAAATATTAAAACTTAAGGAGATGGCAGGTGATGTCCCTTAAAACACTCGGCTGTTCAGATTGGACATAACTGACATAGTTCTTCCTTTTTTCTCTCTAAAAATGATAGGAGACTTGTAGCTTAGTATTGTTTTTTCTGTTTCTAACTTGCTGCTCATAATGTATATGGATTTAACATGCTGTGTAAGCTGTGTCCTAGTTACTGAACAGTTTATGCAGTGCTGCTTTGCCAAATAAAGTTAAAAGTGAAAGAGGCATTGGTGGTGTTTGAATATAAAGAACCATATGTCCACCAGGTACAGAATGCTAAGATCAGAGAGAAAATGTTTCTCTGATGCTCCATTTTGTGAGATCTGAGTAAGTTAAGAGCATTAATCTAACTGCACATTTGAGGAATGTAACTGTGTTTCTTAGGGACGAGAACTTCACCTCATTTATTATTTTTCTTTGCATAACACAGGGCCTCTTGTAGATGTACCATAAATGATGAATGAATGGATGCATGAATTGATGTCAAGAAAGAGCAGGTTGAGGATAAATTTACCAAAAGCCATCTATGATATACAAATAGATTTATTAATATAAGACTGTAAAATGAGTTAAAAGTCAGTAACACGTTGGGATCTTGCTTAAATGTTGTGATCTTCTCTTTTACAGCAGGATCTTAGTTTTTTTAAGGGCTCTAAATCTTGAGGAAGTACATGCTCTGCTGCTAAGTCGCTTCAGTCATGTCCAACTTTGTGCGACCCCATAGACAGCAGCCCACCAGGCTCACCCGTCCCTGGGATTCTCCAAGCAAGAAAGCTGGAGTGGGTTGCCATTTCCTTCTCCAATGCAGGAAAGTGAAAAGTAAAAGTGACGTCGCTTAGTCGTGTCCGACTCTTAGCGACCCCTTGGACTGTAGCCTACCAGGCTCCTCTGTCCATGGGATTTTCCAGGCAAGAGTACTGGAGTGGGGTGCCATTGCCTTCTCGAAATACACGCTCTAGAAGCTATCAGAACCGGCATTCCGAGCAAAGCCCTTCTCTCTGTTGTGTGCAAGTGTGTATGATTCTGGCAGGCAGAGCCTTAGCGAGGAGTTGCGGCAACTTTCCCCCACCTCTTAAGTTAAAGTCTAAAATATTACTTCTTTGAAAATAGCTTTTAAAAAAATAGTACAAAAAAAGACGTATGTACACTGGTACATACATCTTTGACCAGTGTCTCTTCTTGGGCAATGTCTTAGGCACAGGAAACTTGACATTAGTTGATAACCAAAACTTGTGAGTTCATTGCTGGCTTCAGTGTGCTGTGGTTAGTATTGCTTCCGGACTTAGGCTATGATCTCTTTTGATCCAGGACTTGTCATTTGCGATAGCTTCAATGGTCAAGTATTCTCTAGGACTTTAAATTAATTCTTCAACTTATTCACTAGTCTGTATCCTTGCTAGCCATTATCAACAATTTAAGTCCCTTTGTTAGGTCTTGGGGATAGAAAAAGGCCCTTACTCTTAAGGGGTGTGTAGTCTGCAGTCCGGATGAGGGGACAGTTTATCAATCTGGTAAGACAAACTAATAAGTGACATCTGATTGGTGAAGACACATGCTATGCCAAGCCTTGCTCTTGGACTTCTTTTTTGAATTAAAAATTGTTTAGGAATTTCCTTGGGAATCTAGCAGTTAAGACTCCAAGCTTCCACTGCAGAAGCTGGGGTTTGCTCCCTGGTCAGGGAACTGAGATCCCAAATGTCATGTGGCCAAAAAAAAAAAAACCCCAAAAGATTTTTTTTAAATGTTGAATAAGGAAGGATGGATTTTAAGCAAGCACCATTTATTAATGGGTAAAGATAAATGAATTTTAACTATATGAACTTTGAATTTACTATGTTTTGCTCAAAAAAGAGACCAAATTGAGCGCCACCAAGAAATCCTGCTTGAAGAGATAATGGTTGGTCCTTGGAGCCCAAGGAGGTTTGTGTTTATATTATAATAAAGAGGGAAAAAGCCCGATGCTTCCCTGTGCTTAAGCCTCCCACTCTCACTGCTACAGCAGCTGTTGTTAGCTCCCCGCTTCAGGCTCTACTTTTCTAACTGACCTGTGGGGTCCGGGGTAGGACTCTTCCATGGCCCTTGCTTTAGTTCCTGGAGTGCTCTGGGCCATGAAAGCCTGCCCCCTTTGCTCATCCTCTCCCCACCTCATCACCCCCCCGCCATCCCCTTTCCCTGTGCTGCTTTTCTTCCCTTTCCCTTCACTTCCTTCCCTTTTTCTTTCCTAACAGGAGAGGAAGTTCTAGGGCTGCTGGGTCTAAAGAACTCATTCTCACTTGGGTGGAGTATCCAGGCTAGTGATGGCAATAGTGAGGATACTTTAAGTATTAATACCAGAGATCCAGGGACCTAGGGCAGCTGAGGAAACATCTGTATTTGAATTCCCACGCCTTGAACATTACTATGCCCTTTACAGCCTTGCATCACTGAGTAATTTCTTTTGCCAGCACTATTTGTTTATTTAGGTTTTTTGGTGATTATCCTGTCAAGATTTTGCCTAGAAATGAGCTTATGGATCAAAGAGGCTGCAAAATTTCCATGATAACACTACTGTATCAGTTTTCAGTCAATAGTTAAAAGGATATTTTCTTGGGGGAGGGAAAAGCCTGTTCTGCCACTGTCCAACGTCACGAGAGAAGATATACAGCATATCTCTAGCCAAGGAAAAAATTCAAATTCAAAATTCAAGTACAATTTCTACTGAATGTGTATCACTTTTGCACCATCATAAAGAGAAAAAACAAAGGTAAGTCAGAGCAACATAGTAAGTTGGGGACCATCTGTACTAGCCAGTATTATATTAAAAGTTGTAAAAAAAAAAAGGCTTAAGAATAAAATACAATTTATTAAAGAATATTGTACACATAGATATGGGACATCTTTTTATCAAGAATTTCAACACCATAACAATACTAAATTGTGTTTTAATTTCTTCATGTATAAAAGATGTGCTGAAAGATGCATGCCTCAACAATTTTTATTTTATTGGATATGGCTATAGGTGACATCTTTCTATATAAAAACAAACTGCACAGCATCACATAAAGAATACAAACATCTTAAGTTCATTCATATAGTCATTTCTCTAAACTCCTTAAGGAGAAATTTAAATCTTTGCTCAATTCTAAAATTCAACAAAATGTTCGAGTTTCTCAGGAAATAAAAAATAACCAATTTTTTTGTTTTCCTACCACTAACTACCCATTTCTTAATGTATATCTCCGACCCAAATTAAGTCCTTTGCTAAAGGAACGACCTACATCAGGTTCAGTCTAAACATATTCTAGAGGGTTTTCAAGTATCTTAAAAGATTTGCCACTTAAGGTAAAAAAAAAACACTATTATATAAATAGAACACATTATACATTCGCCTCAGTAATTTCTAGAATGTGTATTGTCCCAGCATTAAGCAATGGTGTAAATAATTTGCCTTTAAAATCCTACAGATTAAAAGGTAAAAGATGCTAAGCTAAATGCTGGTTTTCTATAAAGATGAATTTGTGCAAAACTCCCTTATGCTCTGGGAATATATAAGCCTGGCGTTAGCTATTTGCATACTGTAATATTTTAGAGCATTAAATAAATAATGGGAAAACTGCATCATTCCAATGAATGGAAGAATCACCAATTGTTAAGTTGGTTATTTATTCATGAATCACTGACTCTTATTTTTGCAAAAGCTGTACCCAGAGATCCATTCATTATTTTTCCATTTGAAAGCGGTTTTTTTCTTCCCTCAACACTAATGTTGAAAACCAGTGACTATAAGTGAGCTTCTATGTTCTGGACCATTGAGCAGCGTTGAGCAGATCCAAGAAGGAACTAAGCATCCTCCTTGCTCATTTTTCCCTTAGCTAAGTGTCAGTTAAAGTTTTCGACCTGCTAGGTTCTCTGCTTCTGCTGTGATTTCCTATCTCACTTGATGACCATGTTAGAGCTACTTGTAATCCAAAGTCTGAGTTACTCTCCTTTTGGAGAATGAAGCAGCCACGTGACATGATGTCAGCCAGCCATTGGAAAGAACTGATATTTACCTTCCCGGAGGCCTCATTGACCTGATGATTAGGTTTATAGCTTAAATATTCCTGCCACGGATAACATCTCATTGAAGGCGTGTGCTCACTTGAGATCCATCCCCGGAAACAGGTTTTGAAGAGGAGAAGGGAAAGGAGAGCGCTTTAAGTTCAGAGGAAGGGGAAGGCCACCAGACAAGGGACGCCGGGTGCTGTGACGTGCCAAGGGCTGGCTTCTGTGAAGTCAAGTGCTAACACCGCCCTGTCGGGCACCTCTAGAGACACTGAATTTTCTGCCTTGGCTAACTACAAACTCCTATTTTGAGGGACAGCTTACATAAATCAGAATTAGATTTGTAAAAGTCTTTAATCCTGTGGACTCCTAAATTTCAAAATATGTCACATACTTCTCAAGGAAAATGAATAAATAAAAACAAAGGTTGAGTATATGCAGAATCTTCCAGGGTTTTCAGTAGTTTTCTTAGCTTAGTTAAAAACAGACGAGGAAATAAATATCAGAACCCAAAATATGTATAAATTATAAGTGAAACATGTCCTTGCCCTCAGCTATTTCGATCCCACGTGTTATAGGTACATCCCATTTATGAGGTAGTCAGACTCCTCAGACGTAATGGGACGAGCCTTTTTAAGTTTCTGTTTCACAAGTCGTAGTCGACAGGCAACCATGAGAAGCAGCAAAGCAGTGATAGCCAAACCCAGGGCCAGAGGTAGCACTGCGCCTGTGCAAGGTCAGAAATGAACAGGGGTGAGTCAGCGACTGAGAACAAGAACAGCTACAATCTATGGTAAACACCGCATGCCGTGTTTTATTTAACTTGAACAACTCAGTAGGTACTTGTACTACTACAAGTACTATTAATACTACAAGTAGGTACTTGTTCTACCTCTGTTGGGCAGATTAACTGAGGTACAGAAAGATTAAGTAATTGGCCTAAGAGCACACAGCTTGTAAACTGAAGGTTTAGGTCTCAAACACAGACTTCCTTCAAGCCAGCTTGGGTGGCAACTCCTATGAAATGCGTAGGCCATCAGCGGGTACAAATGTTGCGGTCAGGCTGCCCTATATCCAGCTTTAACAGACGTCCTCTAAACAGACATCTGCAGAGACACTGAAGCCATAGGAAATATTTTCATTGTAGCTTACATTTATGGATTCCTTCATGTTTTTTTTTTTCCCTGTAGGGTTGATCCTAGACACCTAGGCTAGAAGCATCTTTTAGAGCCATCCAGGAGTCTGGAAGGAACAGAGTGTACCCCAGATCAGTCTGTCTTATCAAGCTCAGCAGGGTCTATTCTTAGTCTGATCTGCTCTGTAGTCAGGCCAGGCTTGGAGACGATGTGGTGGAAATATTTTTAGCTACAGGGGCCTTGACAACTGGTGGAACCAGAGGAGCAAAAATCTCCATTGCATAAACTGACTTCATAATATTTTCTTTCATTTATTTATTCATTCATTTTGCATTAATAGTCATGTGCCTGACACTGGTAATCAAAGATAGTAAAGAGTGCTTTATACATGAAGTACTTTAACTCTCACAACCACCATATGAGTTCATAACATTTTTATCCCCATTTTACAAATGAGGGAACTAAGTTATCAAGGATTAAGAGACCTGACTAAGTATGGTACATGGTACAGACAGTACAGTTTCAGAACCACTATGTATACCACTTCTCCAAAAGTTAAAGGAGATCATTTTCGAATGACTTCAAATCTGGGTAAGAAAGACATTTCAATGAAAAGATACAATAAAGTATTATAGTTACTTTAATATAACTAAAGAATTACATATGAAGTGCAGATAGAAAAAGGAGTGGTCCATGCATCTGATTCCTAGGACTTTTGATTGCACGGTTTAGATGTATGATGGGGCTTGTTTGAGGTGGGCGAAGGAGATTATTTTTTGACAGTTTCATATTGAGATGCCTACAGCCAATCCAGGTAGAGTTTTCCGTTAGGTTCTTTGATTAGCTGGGCTTAAATATGTGAAGGGCTGGGACTTCTCTGGTGGTCCAGTGGTTAAGAATCGGCCTGCCAAATGTAGGATCCCTGACCCGGGAAGATCCCACATGCCATGGAGCAACTAAGCCCATACACCACAGCTCCTGAGCCTGTGTGCCTCAACTACTGAAGCCCACGTCTCCAAGAGCCTGTGCTCGGCAACAAGAGAAGCCACTGCAAGGAGAAGCCTTCACACCACAACCAGAGCGTGGTCCCTGCTCACCACAACTAGAGAAAACTCGCGCACAGCAACACAGACCCAGCACAGCCAAAATAAGATAAATAAATAAAAATTTAAAAAAGTACATGAAGCCCTTTAGTGTTAAGGTGGTGGGTGCAGCTACAAAACTGGGTGAGACTTCCAGAGAGAAAGAGAAGAGAGAAGAGGGCCAGGAACAAGGCTCTTGGAGACACCAACACTTAAGAGGGCAGACAAAGAAGCGAACCAGAAAGCATAGAAAGAGACATGTCAGAGGGATGGCTGGCAACCAACCGAGCGGGGAGTCCTGGAAGCAGAGGGCTGAGGCTATTTCAAGAGGACAGTGGTCAGCAGAATCGAATGCTAAGGAGAGGTCAAGTGAGGTGAGGCCTGGAGAGGCCACTGCGCTCAGCCACTGGGAGTTCATTTACAGGGCGACTGAAGGCTGAGGGATGCTGTTTTGTTTCTTGTATTTTTTAAGAGAGCTGAATGTGTCTAGGGGAATGAACCAGTGGAGATTATAAACATGGGGAGGTAATAAATGATGGAAAAACAAACTTGAGGTGATAAGGAGCTGCATCAAGGTCGGGGGGGATACTGACCTTGGAAAGAGGGGAGATCTTTTCCTTTAGTGCTGGAGGGAAGAAAGAGAGGGTTGGGGACTTCCCTGGTGGTCCAGTGATTAGGACTCCACACTCCCAATGCAGGGGACATGGCTTTGATCCCTGGTTGGGGAACTAAGATCCCACATACAGCACAGTGGGGCCAAGAAAAAAAAAAGAGAGACGGTAAGTACTGACAGGTATTGTGGGCAAGTAACTGAGGAAATTCATTCCTGATGGTGGTGGTGGTTTAGTCACTGAGGTGTGTCCGACTCTTGCAGCCCCATGGACTGTAGCCCACCAGGCTCCTCTGTCCATGGGACTCTCCAGGCAAGAATATGGGAGTGGGTTATCATGTCCTCCTCCAGGGGATCTTCTCAACCCTGAGATTGAATTTGAGTCTCCTGAATTGACAGACAGGTTCTTTACCACTAGTGCCACCTGGGATAGCTTTGATTTTCTGAGCTTAAAAATCATTCCCAGGTACAGCTGGCCTCCTCTCCAAGACAAGAGGAGCTGGAGCTGAGTGCACTTTTAATGGCATTTCAACCTCTGGTATATTTGTGGAATCCTAGGTAAAACTCCTGAAGAAAATTCTCAAGAACATTCTGGAAGTGTCTGGGTTCAGGAGGATGGGATGAGGAGGTGGCATTAGTGACTCCTGATACAAAACAGTGTTTTGAGTAAGGCCAGTATTCCCAAGGGCTTCCCAGGTAGCTCAGTGGCAAAGAATCTGCCTGCCAATGCAGGAGACACTGGAGGCGTGGGTTCGATCCTTGGGTCAGGAAGATCCCCTGGAGAAACGGCGACCACTCCAGTATTCTTACCTGGAAAATCCCATGGACAGAGGAGGCTAGGAGGCTACAGTCCATGGGGTTGCAAAGAGTTGGACACGACTGAGCACAGTATCCCCAAAGAGAATTGTAAAAGATAAAAGTCTGTGATAAACCAACCATCTAGAATTTGACTCTTGAGCTGATGCATACATTCCAGTTTCCTAATGGTGACCCTGAGGAAAGACGTTCTGAAAGGGCTCAGTCTGGCCCTGAGGGTGTCAGTTTCCCTGCATCTTCTGGTACTAGTCACAAAGATGGACGGGTTACAAAGGAACTGGATAAAAAAGAGACGTTGGTCAACCCTAGGAACCTAAAACCATTTCTTACAAACTGGATTCCAACACCCAGCCCCAGCTCTGCTTGTTCAGGGAAGGATACTGATTACAGGCTGCCTTTCTAAACACATGAGACTTGTTTGAAGACGAACACCAGCGTTTAGGCTTCAGGAGAAGCGAGCTGTGATTGAAGACCCCAGCCCCAAGAACGGGACTCAGAGGGAGCCACGGCAACCATAAAACAGCATATAATCCAAGGGGATTTTCTGTTCGCCAAAGTCAGATACGGGCTTCCCAAGTGGCTCAGTAGTAAAGAGTCTGCCTGCCAATGCAGGAGACGAGGGTTCAGTCCCTGGGTCGGGAAGATCCCTTGGAGAAGGAAATCACAACCCACTTCAGCATTCTTGCCTGGGAAGACCCACAGACAGAGGAGACTGGAAGACTACAGTCCATGAGGTCACAAAAGAGTTGGATACAATTTAGTGACTAAATGACAACAAAAAGTCAGGCATAGGGTTGCTGAACTGTCAGATCTGATCCCTGATGAATGAATCAGGAATGATTTATTAATCAATGATGACAAAGAAGACGAAGTCTCCCATAAAGTACTTGCTAGGATACTGAAAGTTATTTTCAACTTTTAAATACTCAGCTGGCATGCTTTTAGTTCAGGTAATTTAAAATTTCCCACCCTTTTCTAAGGGCTTCCCAGGAGGTGCTATTGGTAAAGAACCCGCTTGCCAATTCAGGAGACATAAGAGATGCAGGTTTGATGCCTGGGTCTGGAAGATTCCCTGGAGAAGGGAATGGCTACCCACTCCAGTATTCTTGCCTGGAAAATCCCATGGACAGAGGAGCCTGGCAGGATACAGTCTACGGGGTTGCAAAGAGTTGGACACGACTGAAACAACTTCACACACACACACAGACACACACACACACACACACACAGGATGACACACACACACAGGATGACACACACACACAGGATCATACACACACACAGACACACACACACACACACAGGATCACACACACAAACAGACACACACATACACACGTACTCTTCTAAAACACACCATGCTAGTTTTGTCAGAAATGAGCTAAGCAGATGAACTGGATATTCTGTTCATAAGACTGGGAGTGACACTCAAGTATGCAACAATTAGGACAGGCACGGGGCATTCAGAACCAAAGGTCTCTGGACTCATCTGGGCATGGAGGCAAGGGGCGAGCCCCATTCTCTGTGTCTGTCCGCAGGGGGCGGGCTCTTTTTTTTTCTTTAGTTTTTGGCTGCAGCACTGGGTCTCTGTCACTGTGAGCTGAGGCAGTTACTCTCTAGTTGCAGGGTGCTGGCTTCGCATTGCAGTGGCTTCTCTTGTTTAGGTGCACAGGCTTAATTGTTCCATGGCATGTGGAATCTCCCCGGATCAGGGACTGAACTGGCGTCCCCTGCATTGGTAGGCAGATTCTCAACCACTGGACCACCAGGGAAGTCCCACAGGCTCTTTTTATTCAAATATCCTGGGACAGCTAAGTCCAGCAGGTCTGCAGACTGGGCAGCATCTGGATACTTGATACCTGGATTATTTTAGCCATCTATTATTTAAAAATTATTTGTGACCATTATTGCGAGACTAATTCTAGGGTAAAAAGAAAGCATTCTCAATATTTAGATCTACAGCTTAATAATCATATTTTGTTCTCCTAAACTTAATGTTTTACTAACTAGTTTGTGAGATTCAGGACTAAAACCTACCTTCCTACAGGACTATGTTGAAAATGTTTCCTGTCTAGTTAAAAATAACCAAAACCATGAAATTACAGTATTCTTCTTCCATGTACTAAATATCCTCTCTACCTCCTTTCCCCATTCCTGTGTCTTCCATCTCTTGTCACTGAAACACTTGGAGAGAGAACTTTATACTCTAACACCCCTGCCCTTTTTGATCACAAATAACAGTCATAATAGCCATCATTTATATGGCTTATTGCATGAGCCAAGCAATATGTTAAAAGCTCTACAGTGATGTCTTATCTATTCTCCCTAACAGCTCTGTGAGGCGGGTATAGTTATTATGCCCATCTGCCCAATGAGGAAATTGAGACCCAGAGAGAGAAGATAATCTGGTCATGGAGTTAGTGATAGAGCAGGGGATTTGCACAGTGACATCTGA
The DNA here is from genome assembly GCA_007570785.1 of Antilocapra americana. Taxonomy (NCBI): domain Eukaryota; kingdom Metazoa; phylum Chordata; class Mammalia; order Artiodactyla; family Antilocapridae; genus Antilocapra; species Antilocapra americana. The sequence goes on along the minus strand of ML660777.1, from coordinate 99,885 downwards.
TTCTAGAGCCCATGTTCTTAACCACTGAATGTTACCCCTGGAAAGGGGCTGTAGTGATCATCCACTCCAGTCAACTTACAGAACAGAAAGCTGAGGACCAAAGCTGTGAAGATACTAGTTCAAGAGCCCCAAGATAAAGTGTGATACAGGAGATGAGAATATACAGTTTTTCTGACCCATAGATCCCTGTTCTTGTCATGAACTCTTGTAGATTTGCTTAATAACCTTAGCTACAATATACGTGGTCCTGCAATTGTTCCGACTCTGCAATGAGTTTCCAAGGTGAACATTTACCTGCTTCTGGGGCTGGGTGTTCCCCTCCTCCTCGATTGCTCTTTGACTCAAAAATATAGTTTTCCTCTTTTCTATTTTTCCCTGAGGAATCACCATCTGCGGAAAATAATAAAACATACTGAAGGTTCATCAGAAACTTGAGGAAATAGACATGAAAATACAGCCATATATATATATATTTTTTTTTTTTTAAAGGAAGAGCTTAAAGAAAGGACTTACAGGCTTTATTTCTCCAATAAACATAGGCTTATGTTTGATACTAAAACACAAGATAACTAATGTGACCAACTGAATAAAGCAGAGGTGAGGCTAGTGAAAAACCACTGGACAGAGACAGGAAACAAGCTCACCGTTCCAGAACTTACCCCTCACACCCCACCCCTACCTACCCCTCCATCCAGAGAAGGGAGGAAAAAGCTCGGCTAGAAAAGTCAAGGGTTAGGGCTGGACTTTATACCACAGAATGCAGAAACAGTCCAGAAACATTTTTATTCTTTAGAAATGGACCAGTGAGCACACACAAGTCACTCACACAAGCTCTTCACTTTCTTACCTCAATGCTGTTTGGCAGGCATTAATAGCTCTGTCGCTTTTGGTTTTTTGTTTTTTTTTCCTGGTTAGTCTCAGAGAGGTTCAGTGCTTACCCGGGTTCATTCAAGTAATGAGTGAGTCACAGAGTTGAAATTTAACCTCAGATGTGTCTAACCGCTTGTTGGTGGAAACCAGCACTTCTGATTTAATGATAGCTTGTTCATTGTTTAACTGTTCTATTCAGTTATAGAATAGAATGACAGCAAATGTAATAGAAGATTAAATCTTAGAATTTTCATCTCAGGTTCTGATGAGCCAGGGCTGTGTCATTCTGTTATCTGCCATCTAGGAATTCATAGCATTTGTGTGCTTAATGATATTGATAGTATCATAATGAATAAGTTAGTAGAGTAACCCTCATGCTGAAGTGTAATCTCAGGTGAGATTTTAGTAAAATAAAATGTTCAATGGAAATGAATCAGAAGTGATCTGCCAACATGAGGAATTTTATGAAGAAACAAACAAACAAAAAACTTTAAAGCTTCTTCAGCATATTGAAAAGCAGAGATATTACTTTGCCAACAAAGGTCGATCTAATCAAGGCTATGGTTTTTCCAGTAGTCATGTATGGATGTGAGAGCTGGACTATAAAGAAAGCTGAGTGCCAAAGAATTGATGAGTTTGAACTGTGGTGTTGGAGAAGACTTTAGAGTCCCTTGGACTACAAGGAGATCCAACCAGTCCACCCTAAAGGAGATCAGGCCTGAGTGTTCATTGGAAGGACTGATGTTGAAGCTGAAACTCCAGTACTTTGGCCACCTGATGTGAAGAGCTGACTCATTTGAAAAGACCTTGATGCTGGGAAAGATTGAGGGCAGGAGGAGAAGGGGACGACAGAGGATGAGATGGTTGGATGGCATCACTGACTCAATGGACATGAGTTTGGGCAACCTCCAGGAGTTGGTGATGGACAGGGAGGCCTGGCATGCTGCAGTCCATGGGGTTGAAAAGAGTCGGACACGACTGAGAGACTGAACTGAATGGAACTGAACTGAAGGGACCAGATACCATAATCTTAGTTTTCTGACTGTTGAATTTTAAGCCAACTTTTTCACACTCCTCTTTCACTTTCATCAAGAGGCTCTTTAGTTTTTCTTCACTTTCTGCCATAATGGTGGTGTCATCTGCACATCTGAGGTTATTGATATTTCTCCTGGCAATCTTGATTCCAGCTTGTGCTTCACTGAGCCCAGCATTTCTCATGATGTACTCTGCATATAAGTTAAATAAGCAGGGTGACAATATAAGGCTTTGACGTACTCCTTTCCCAATTTGGAACCAGTCTGTTGTTCTATGTCTGGTTCTAACTGTTGCTTCTTGACCTGCATACATATTTCTCAGGAGGCAGGTCAAGTGGTCTGGTATTCCCTTCTCTTTAAGAATTTTCCATAGTTTGTTGTGATCCACACAGTCAAAGGCTTTGGCATAGTCAGTAAAGCAGAAGTAGATGTTTTTCTGGAACTCTCTTGCTTTTTCAATGATCCAACGCATGTTGGCAATTTTATCTCTGGTTCTTCTGCCTTTTCTAAATCCAGCTTGAACATCTGGAAGTTCACGGTTCACATACTGTTGAAGCCTGGCTTGGAGAATTTTGAGCATTACTTTGCTAGCGAGTGAGATGAGAACAATTGTGAGGCAGTTTGAACATTCTTTGTCATTGCTTTTCTTTAACAAATAGATTCAAGGGATTAGATTTGATAGAGTGCCTGAAGAACTGTGGACAGAGGTTCGTGACATTGTAAAGGAGGCAGTGATCAAGACCATCCCCAAGAAAAAGAAATGCAAAAAAGGCAAAATGGTTGTCTAAGGAGGTCTGACAAACAGCTGAGAAAGGAAAAGATTTACGTAAAAGGTAAAGGAGAAAAGGAAAGATATACCCATTTGAATGCAGAGTTACAAAGAATAGCAAGGAGAGATAAGAAAGCCTTCCTCAGTGATCAATGCACAAAAACAGGAAAACAATAGAATGGCAAAGACTAGAGATCTCTTCAAGAAAATTAGAGATACCAAGGGAACATTTCATGCAAAGATGGGCACAATAAGGACAGAAATGGTATGGGACCTAACAGGAGCAGAAGATATTAAGAGGTGGCAAGAATACACAGAAGAACTATACAAAAAAGATCTTCATGACCCAGGTAATCACGATGGTGTGATCACTCACCTAGAGCCAGACATCCTGGAATGTGAAGTCAAGCAGGCCTTAGGAAGCATCACTAGGAAAAAAGCTAGTTGGATGGAATTCCACTTGAGCTATTTCAAATCCTGAAAGATGATGCTGTGAAAGTGCTGCACTCAATATGCCAGCAAATTGGAAAACTCAGCAGTGGCCATAGAACTGGAAAAGGTCAGTTTTCATTCCAATCCCAAAGAAAGGCAACGCCAAAGAATGTACCAGAATACTTGGGTATATTTAAAGGTACCTCCTGATTATAGCTCATTAGATGATATTTTCCAGAGAAGTTGGGTCAATGAAAAAGGAGCTACTCCCTTCAAAGTAAGTTAGTGGAAATAGTCATCTGATTATTTTCATTTGTGACAAGTAAATTTCTTTAAGTAAATCTTCCATTCATTTGAAAATCCAGTTGATTCCCACCACCAAGCAGAAAGACAAAAGACGATTCAGAATGAAAACATGAAATATGGGGCATGTGAAAAAAAAAAAAGAGAGAAAGAAACCCTTTAAATATCCTTTGTGAGAATGTCCTCTCTGAATAAAATACTTTCCATGATAACCCAAAGGTCGAAGTTGCTCACTCATGACCTCCAGAGATAAGTCCAACAGCGGGGTTTTGGCGTATTTAGCATGGAAAGTAGAGAAAGTACAGGCAAACCGCCTCACTTACATATAGAAATTGTGCATTCTCCTAAATTCATGCTTTAATCCGGATCCTTAAAAAATGTCGCTAGTCTGCTTGGATGAACATGAATTCTAGTTAAAAAAAAAAAAAAATCCAGATTCAGGGTCAGGAGGGAGACTCAAGAGGGAGAGGATATACATGTACCTGTGGCTGATTCATGCTGATGTATGGCAGAAATCAGCATAATATTGTAAAGCAATTATTCTCCAATTGAAAAGTTATTAGACTTGTCAGCAAATGGAAGAAGTTTGTTAGAGCATAGAATAAAAAATTTAACTATTAAAAAAAAAGAACCCAGATTCAGTGTGAATGGGGATTTCCGACTGTGTTTCTAGCTAAACTGCAGAACTGGAAACCAGATTTCTTTACCTCATCTGGGTCCACACAAAAGGACAGCCTTATTAACAGACAACTTGGACCACACAGAGAACAGGCCTTACAGCCGCAACCACCCTGGAAAACAATCCAGCCATTGTGATTCTGCATCTCGAGCAAATGCCAGCCCCACTGCAGCTCTGAGGGTACAGAGCATGCGCTCACCGGTGGGACTGAATATTCACCCACGCCCTTAACTTCATCCTTAGTAACATGCTTGGGATAAATTCCTAACAGCAGGCTAACTGGGTCAAGGCATACAAAAGGCTTCAGAAACTGCCCTCTGGAAGACTGTACTAACTTGAATCCCACCAAAAGGAGGTGAGACTTACTTTTCTATACACTTATAAACATTAATATTATTATTATTATTATTATATTTTCACCTTTGCCAATGTAGTAGATTAAAAAAACTTCATCTCATTACTTTCTATCCTGCATTATTAGTATTAATCTTAATATCTCTTTAGCATGTCTTCAGTGAGTTAAGTCTTATTTATCCTCCCAAGCCTGTGTGGGAAGGAGAGAGCAGAAAAATCAACTTGTCTATATTTACTGTACTAGCTGATGATTCTTGTAAAACACTGGCATAGGTCACAAACAGTAATGCATTAAAAATTGTTTTAATGACTGTGTTGGGTCTTCATCACTTTGTGTAGGCTTTCTCTAGGTGTGGCGAGTGGGGGCTACTTTTTGTTGCAGTGCGTGGGCTTCTCATTGCAGTGGCTTCTTCTGTGCTGGAGCCCAGGCTCTAGGCATGCGTGCTTCAGTAGCTGTGGCTTTGGGCTTTAAGGTGAGTAGGTTCAGTGGTTGTGGCTCAAAGGCTTAGTTGCTCTGCGGCATGTGGGATCTTCCCAGACCAGGGATCGAACCCATGTCTCCTGCGTTGGCAGGTGGATTCTTATCCACGGCATCACCAGGGACGTCCCCAACAATGCATTTTTAAATCTACTTATATTATGCTGAGTGTAACATAATTTCAAATCATAGGAAGTTGGAGGCTGGGGATTCCAGTCTGGTGGTTCAGGGATGACAGAAGAGGGAGATGGGGGCTGCTATCCAAACAGAAACCACACAGTATGGGAGGCCCTTTATAACACTTTCAAGGCTCTGTTCTTTTCTTCCCATTTTCTTTACCCTGGACTTTTTATAAAAATATTTTGGCTGTCTTCGTACCCTGACCAGGGACTGAACTTGTGCCTAACCACTGGACCACCAGGGAATTTCTACCCTGGACATAATAATTTTGTGATTTTGATGGACATTTAATAACATGAAAACATTCATAAGTGAGAAAATGCTTTGTAAACTAATATCTTCATTTTGTTATAAGTGAATACATGTATGTGTGTCTTTATATACATTTTGTTGTGGATTACAAAAAACTGTGGAAAATTCTGAAAGAGAAGGGAATACCAGACTACCTGACATGCCTCCTGAGAAATCTGTATGCAGGTCAAGAAGCAACAGTTAGAACTGGACATGGAACAACAGACTGGCTCCAAATAGGGAAATGAGTATGTCAAGGCTGTATATTGTCACCCTGCTTATTTTACTTATATGCAGAGTACATCATGCAAAATGCTGGGCTAGATGAAGCACAAGCTGGAATCACGATTGCTGGGCGAAATATCAATAACCTCAGATACGTAAATGACACCACCCTTATGGCAGAAAGGAAGAAGAACTAAAGAGCCTCCTGATGAAAGTGAAAGATGAGAGTGAAAGAGCTGGCTTAAAAGTCAGCATTAAAAAAACCAGGATCATGGCATCCAATCCCACCACTTTATAGTAAATAGATGGGGAACAGTGGCAGACTTTATTTTGGGGGGGCCTCAAAATCACTGCAGATGCTGACTGCAGCCATAAAATTAACAGATGCTTGCTCCTTGGAAGAAAAGCTATGACGAACCTAGACAGCATATTAAAAAGGAGAGATGACTTTACCAACAAATGTCTGTCTAGTCAAAGCTATGGTGTTTCCAGTAGTCATGTATGGATGTGAGAGTTGGACTATGAAGACAGCTGAGTGCCCCAAGAACTGATGCTTTTGACCTGTGGTGTTGGAGAAGACTCTTGAGAGTCCCTTGGACTGCAAGGAGATCCAACAGTCCATCCTAAAGGAGATCAGTCCTGAATATTCATTGGAAGGACTGATGCTGAAGCTGAAGCTCCAATACTTAGGCCACTTAATGCAAAGAACTGACTCACTGGAAAACGCCCTGATGCTGGGAAAGATTGAAGGCGGGAGAAGGGGACGACAGAGGATGAGATGGTTGGATGACGTCATGGACTCAATGGACATGAGTCTGAGCAAGCTCTGAGAGTTGGTGAGGGACAGGGAAGCCTGGCGGGCTGCAGTCCGTGGGGCTGCAAAGAATCAAACACAACAAGTGACTGAACTGAACTGAACTGGGAGAAAATGCAACAAATTTATAATGGTGAGTTTTGCTAGATGATTTTACTTCTTCATATTTTTCTGTATTTTCCAAATTTTCTACAGTAAATACATATTACTTTAGTGATTAGGAAAAATAATATATAATAGAAATAATAACTGGATATTATCGTGCTGCATCTATGAAACTCCATTCTTTACACCTTCACAGCCCAAGTCAAAGGTTTATTATTAAAAAGAAAAAAATAGAGATGCAGGGACTTCCCTGGTAATCCAGTGGGTAGGACTTTGCACTTCCACTGCAGGGGGCACTGGTTCCATGCCTGGTTGGGAAAAAAGATCCCCTGTGCCACTGAGTCATGGATGAATGACAACCCCCGCCCCCCAAATAAGGAGAGCTAAAAATACATTTCAGATTGAGTGTCAACTCCCATTCACCAATGGTGGCAGCCTGGAGCATTACTTGCAAAAGGATTCTGAGGCTGTCTTCCCCCATCCCCCACCCCCACAAGAGACAGAGCTGGGATCACAGAGCAGGATCTAGCATGGATAAGGGCTGATGGAGGCCTGCATGAGTCTACGGTTATTTATCTTTCCTGAAACAGACACCAGGCTAGACAGAGCCTTTGAGGTTATCACTGAAACCTGTATTAACCAATGAGGAAACTGAGGCTCAGAGACATGAGCCAACTCTTCGAGGTTCTAAACACAGAGCTGGAACTCGACCTCCGTAAGGAGACTGGCCTTGGGCCTCCACTCTGCTTTCAGCTAATTCATTCAAGTTCACGTGTGCCTCTCCATCAGAGGGGCGGAGCAGGAGTTCACCTGCTGTGGCCTCTGAGAACTTCGGTCAGTCTGTCAACTTCATCCCTGCTGCCAAAGATCCCTGGTGCCCCCAACTCTGCTGCTTAGGTAGCTCTCTTCTCCATATAAACATTTCATACGGAGAAAATAGATTAAGACAAGTCCAAGCCTTGGAGAAGGCAATGACAGCCCATTCCAGTACTCTTGCCTGGAAAATTCCATGGACGGAGGAGCCTAGTGGGCTGCAGTCCATGGGGTCACTAGGAGTTGGACACGACTGAGCGTCTTCACTTTCACGCTCTGGAGAAGGAAATGGCAACTACTCCAGTGTTCTTGCCTGGAGAATCCCAGGGAAGGGGGAGCCTGGTGGGCTGTCGTCTGTGGGGTCGCACAGAGTTGAACACGACTGAAGCGACTTAGCAGCATCAGCAGCAAGCCTTGGATGAAGTGACAAAGTTCTGCCACTAGGTGGCGGTACGAGCAAAGAAGAGATAAAGGAGGTTTCTGAAGGGCACTTGCCTAATGGTTTAGTTATTAAGATTCTGCCCTTCCAGTGCAGAGGCTGTGGGTTCACTCTCTATTTGGGGAACCAAGATATCTGTGGTATGACCAAGGTTTTGCTTTTTTGTTTTTTGGGTTTTTTTTTTAATCTTTTGTAGGGTATTTTGTAGATATATTTGTATCAAATCACTTTAATATTTACAAAGTAGATAACTTTGTAGATAAATTTACAAAGTAGATTAGAAGGAAATATTAAAAATTAATGTCAATAAATGGGTAGTATTTTAAATTATTTCCATTTTCATTATTTGCATCTTCTAGATCTTCTATAATGAACAACACAGTTTCATAAAGAAGTTACTTCAAGAGTGAGAGATTTCAGTTCAGTTCAGTCGCTCAGTCATTTCTGACTCTTTGTGATCCCATGAACCGCAGCACACCAGGCCTCCCTGTCCATCACCAACTCCTGGAGTCCAACCAAACCCATGTCCATTGAGTTGGTGATACCATGCAGCCATCTCATCCTCTGTTGCCCCCTTCTCCTCTTGCTTTCAATCTTTCCCAGCATCAGGGTCTTTTCAAATGAGTCAGCTCTTTGCATCAGCTGGCCAAAGTACTGGAGTTTCAGCTTCAACAACAGTCCTTCCAATGAACACCCAGGACTGATCTCTTTTAGGATGGACTGGTTGGATCTCCTTATAGTCCAAGGGACTCTCAAGAGTCTTCTCCAATACCACAGGTCAAAAGCATCAATTCTTTGGCACTCAGCTTTCTTTATATTCCAACTCTCACATCCATACATGACTACTGGAAAAACCATAGCCTTGACTAGATGGACCTTTGTTGGCAAAGTAATGTCTCTCCTTTTTAATACACTGTCTATGTCGGTAATAACTTTCCTTCCAAGGAGTAAGTGTCTTTTAATTTCATGGCTGCAATCACCATCTGCAGTGATTTTGGAGCCTAGAAAAATAGTCAGCCACTGTTTCCACTGTTTCCCCATCTATTTCCCATGAAGTGATGGGACCAGATGCCATGATCTTAGTTTTCTGAATGTTGAGCTTTAAGCCAACTTTTTCACTCTCCTCTTTGACTTTCATCAAGAGGCTCTTTAGTTCTTCTTCACTTTCTGCTATAAAGGTGATGTCATCTGCATATCTGAGGTTATTGATAATTCTCCCAGCAATCTTGATTCCAGCTTGTGCTTCATCCAGCCCAGCATTTCTCATGGTGTACTCTGCATTTAAGTTAAATAAGCAGGGTGACAATATACAGCCTTGACGTACTCCTTTCCCTATTTGGAGCCAGTCTGCTGTTCCATGTCCAGTTCTAACTGTTGCTTCCTGACCTGCAAACAGGTTTCTCAAGAGGCAGGTCAGGTGGTCTGGTATTCCCATCTCTTTCAGAATTTTTCACAGTTTATAGTAATCCACACAGTCAAAGGCTTTGGCATAGTCAATAAAGTAGAAAGAGATGTTTTTCTGGAATTCTCTTGCTTTTTCGATGATCCAGTAGATGTTGGCAATTTGATCTCTGGTTCCTCTGCCTTTTCTAAAACCAGCTTGAACATCTGGAAGTTCTTGGTTCATGTATTGCTGAAGCCTGGCTTGGAGAATTTTGAGCATCACTTTACTAGCGTGTGAGATGAGTGCAACTGTGTGGTAGTTTGAGCATTCTCTGGCTTTGCCTTTCTTTGGGATCAGAATGAAAACTGACCTTTTGCAGTTTTGTGGCTATTGCTGAGTTTTCCAATTTGCTGGCATATTGAGTGCAGCAATTTAGCAGCAGCATCTTTTAGGATTTGAAATAGCTCAACTGGAATTCCATCACCTCCACTAGCTTTGTTCATAGTGATGCTTCCTAAGGCCCACTTGACTTCACATTCCAGGATGTCTGGTTCTAGGTGAGTGATCACACCATCGTGATTATCTGGGTCATAAAGATCTTTTTTGTATAGTTCTTCTGTGTATTCTTGCCACCAGTTCTTAGTATCTTCTGCTAAGAAATGGTCCATACCATTTCTATTCTTTATTGAGCCCATCTTTGCATGAAATGTTCCCTTGGTATCTCTAATTTTCTTGAAGAAATCTCTAGTCTTTCCCATTCTGTTGTTTTTCTCTATTTCTTTGCATTGGTCACTGAGGAAGGCTTTCTTATCGCTCCTTGCTATTCTTTGTAACTCTGCATTCAAATGGGAATATCTTTCCTTTTCTCCTTTGCTTTTCACCTTTTTTCTTTTCACAGCTATTTGTAAGGTCTTCTCAGACAGCCATTTTGCGTTTTTGCATTTCTTTTTCTTGGAGATGGTCTTGATCCCTGTCTCCTGTACAGTGTCATGAACCTCCATCCATAGTTCATCAGGCACTCTGTCTATCAGATCTAGTCTCTTAAATCTATTTCTCACTTCCACTGTATAGTCATAAGGGATTTGATTTAGGTCATACCTGAATGGTCTAGTGGTTTTCTCTACTTTCTTCAAGTTAAGTCTGAATTTGGCAATAAGGAGTTCGTGATCCGAGCCATAGTCAGCTACCGGTCTTGTTTTTGCTGACTGTGTAGAGCTTCTCCATCTTTGGCTGCAAAGAATATAATCAATCTGATTTCGGTGTTGACCGTCTGGTGATGTCCACGTGTAGAGTCTTCTCTTGTGTTGTTGGAAGAGGGTGTTTGCTATGACCAGTGTGTTCTCTTGGCAGAACTCTGCCTTGGCAGAACTTGCACTTTGCTGGAGCAGCCGTGGAGAGAGACCCCGCGACCAAGGTAAGAGAAACCCAGTGAGAGATTACTGCGGTAATATTTTGTCTGTGCAGTTCGGCCTCTTGTCTGATTGAGAGAAGATAATGGACCAGCGTGAAAGAGAAAGGAGACAGGCAGGCCCTTGATATTGCTTCGTATTTAAATATGAAGGGCGTGCTAACAGGGGGTCTGATGATCAAGCTGCTGGGTGCTCTCTGTCTTTCCATCAGTCACCAGGTCTTTGGGAAGGTTATAAAGGAAATGGCTGGGAAAGCTGACATATGGGGGCTGTCTGGCACTCGGGCGACAGGAGCCCTGCCAGGAGTACCATCCCCACTGTGCTGCTGGCACTACCAGCCTTTGGCCCTCAGGGGCAGAACCATGCCCGCCCAGCACCCTCTAGTCCAGATCCTGGCTCACCTGCTAAAAAGATAGTGGGGTCTGTCTTACACAAAGGTCTTTGCTGTGGGCTTTCCAGGTGGTGCTAGTGGTAAAGAATCCGCCTACCAGTGCACGAGAAGTTAGAGACGCTGGTTTGATCCTTGCGTCAGGAAGATCCCCGAAGAGGGTATAGCAACCCAGTATTCTTGCCTGGAGAATCCCATGGACAGAGGAGCCTGGTGGGCTACAGTCCATGGGGTCACAAAGAGTCGGACACCACTGAAGTGACTTAGCACGCACGTGTGCAGAGGCCTTTGCTACTTTCTTTTTTCTCCTTGCAATCTACTCTGGTCAGTTGTGGTGTTAACCCTGCCCTCAGTTTGAAGCTCAGTCCTTGGTTTGTCCCTTTCTGGGCTTCCTTGGTGGCTCAGTGATACATAATCCACCTGTCAATGCAGGAGACACAGGTTTGATCCCTGGGCTTGGAAGATCCCCTGGAGAAGGAAATGACAACCCACTCCAATATTCTTGCCTGGGAAATCCCATGGACAAAAGAGCATGGCCGGCTACCATCCATGGGGTCACAAAAGAATCAGACATGACTTAGCAACGAAACAACAACAGATTTTGGTAAAGTGTATGCAGAGTTTGAGTTCTGAAAGACATTCACAAAAGCATACAGAAATGTGATCATCTATATTTCTCTCTCCTATGTCATATAACTATCCAAATATAAAAGTGTAAAAAAATTTTAAAGGGTAATGCTTTAGGAGTATGAATGTGTTTTAAAACATTATTAGCCATCTTTTAAAAAAAGATGATAGACTTAGTTAAACTGGAGGCATGACACTGAATTACTAACACATGCTACTTTTTCAACACAGTACATTATTTTCTTTATATTCACTTGCTTAATGTGAAGAGGATTTACATAAACATGTAGGGGTTATACTGTTTCACCTCAAATTAACCTAAAAATTAGCATTTAAGTCATTAGTTTCCTTTAACATAGGTCTTAAAACTTTTAAACTCCACCTTATTTTGGAGTATGTATTTTGTTCAGTCACTAAGTTGTGTCCGATTCTTTGCAACCCCATGAATTGCAGCCAGGCTTCCCTGTCCTTCATTATCTCCCGAGGTTTGCTCAAACTCATATCTATTGAGTCAGTGATGCCATTCAACCATCTCATCCTCTGGCGTCCCCTTTTCCTCCTCCCTTCAATCTTTCCCAGCATTGGGGTCTTTTCCAGTGAGTCAGCTCTTCACATCAAGAGGCCAAAGTATTGGAGCTATATGTACATATTTATGAATATATTTAATAGGTGTTCCTTGCTATAAATAATGAGCAAAAATGTCAGGTTTTTTTTTTCTTTTTGGCCAAATCATTGGTGTTAAGTCTGTCCTTTCTTTTAAGATATTTCCTTAACACTCTTCAAAGAGAAGCTTACTTTGAGCCAAGTGTCATTATAGAAAATGAGACTCTGAGAAAATCGGCTTCAAGTCCTTACCTGGCACCTCAAGATCAATGTGACTTTCTGGTCCCCAAAAGGTGGAATGATTCTTCTTCTCTGTGGTTGATAATTCAGGTGGCTGTTTTGGGGTGGTAGCTTTCTCAGACTTTTCTAGCAACATACTCCTGCCTGCATCTGTGCTTGGTCCCGTGGTTCTAGGCTGTGAGGTGGTTGTGTGAGTCACCATCTTCCGGTCAATGCCCACTGGGAGTGAAAGGGCAGTCATCAGTTAGGTTTCTCCCCGACCTTTACCTAAAACCATTACATTTGCAACAGATTTAAAGCATATCATCTTGGATACTTCAGAGCCTCGTGGCAAACTACTAGCTCTTGTTTCCAAATAGGTAATCAGCTCTCTTCTAAGAATTAGCTTTCTGAAAGTTCTTGTAAAGAAATAAACAAAGACACACTTCAACCTAAGGTTCTGAGATTAGTTATCCTTCTTTAAGTACTTTCAGTTCTTCAGGAAACGTTTCACAGCCCTTCTTCCTTTTTTGCAGTGTTTATGTACACATTGTTGTTGTTCAGTTGCTAAACCATGTCTGACTTTTGTCCCCACGAGCTGCGGAATGCCAGGCTTCACTGTCCTTTACTATTACCTCGAGTTTGCTCAGATTCACAAGAATGATGTACGGCTCTGACCTAGCGACACCCTAATGTGATAGCTTTTCTAAAAAAATCTATCAAAACAAAACATTAACTCATTTTAGTTTTTTTAAAAAGCGTATGCTAAACAGACTTTTTAGGATGGGAAAGACTCTTTTAGAAAATTGAAAACCATCTCTTAAAATGTTAAGTAATACCAAAATTTGACATTTGTAATTTGCATTAAAGGTTTACAGTAAATGCCTATTGAATTTAAGGCACAGCTTGTTCACGTGAAGTTATAATGAAACCAGGCAGAAAAAGAACACCGCTGAGCGTGCATTTACTGTCAGAATACAGACATCCCTTCTACCCCCAAAATGCGATGCAGGTGACTCACGATTTTGACAGAAAGCTTCGTCAGACCCGTCAGAACACTGCTCCACTCCGTCGCAAGCCAGCGTGATGTCAATGCAACAGCCGTCGTCACAAAAGAAGTGGTAGCGTGAGCAGACACTCGAGCATCCTGTTTGTAAACAAGTCTCAAGTCACAGGAGTGCAGGAAAGGAAAGGGCTTCCACCGTGTCAGGATTAACCGAGACTGCGTATATGACAGAATGCCTTTGGTAAGGAGATGCAGGTAATGAGGGGACACTTAACAGTCTGTGCGGCAGCAGTAGGTTCTGGAAAGGTTAGAGGGGTTCTTCTTGGCCCTCCTGACTGAACTCTCAGGAATCACCATGGGCTTTTCGTCTTAGGCCTTCTCCAAGCCAACGATGCTAAAGAGGTGGGGACAGAGAAGCGCAGCTGCGGTCTTCCCTATCCAGCTCTGGGTTTCCTCCTTCAGGTGACTCGCTCTGCATTCATTTGTTCATCCATCAGATCCTCAGCAGGCCCCTAACACTGGTTCATCCTCTGCACAGCACGTGGCTGGCTGACCCTGTTTTATCAGAGATACTCGTTTTTTTTGTTTTTTTTTTTAAAGTGTACCATTTTTAAAGTCTGTATTTTTACAATATTGTTTCTGTTTTATGTTTTGGTGTTTTGGCCCCGAGGTATGTGGGATCTTAGGCTACCCGACCAGGGATCAAACCTATGTCTCCTGCATTGGAAGGTGAAGTCTCAACCACTGAACTGCCAGGGAAGTCTCTGAGTTTTTATTTCTTTTTTTTAATTTGTTATTTTTAATGATTTTAATTTTTTAAAATTAATTCATTTATTTATTCTTGGCTGCGCTGGGTCTTCCTTGCTGCTCAGGCTTTTCTCTAGTTTCAGTACCTGGGCTTCTCCCTGAGATCGTTTCTCTTGGTGCTGAGCCTGGGCTCTGGGGCACAAGGGCTTCAGCAGTTGTGGCTCCCGGGCTCTAGAGCACCGGCTCAGTAGTCGTGGTCCACAGGCTAATTTGCCCCACTGCATGTGGGACCCTCTTGGATCAGGGATCCAACCAGCATCTCCTGCCTTGGCAGGTGGCTTCTTAACTGCTAGACCACAAGGAAAGCCAGCCGACCTAATTTTGAACTTTGAACGTTGCTAGTATCTGTATCTTGCTAGCACTGTATCTTTGTGGAAGGCAAGTTACCAAAGTGGCAGAGTTCTTAGAATTCTCAAGTCTCCTTCCTTCATTTCTAATAGGCACACTGACCCTTGTGTTTGGTGGAAGACAAGGTCAGCCAAAGTTCAAGCAAATCCAATCATTTTATTCTTATTCTCCCAACTCGCTTGATTACGATCCAAATATGGAGGAAACAAGGATATAGGAGACAGGCTACAAGTTTGCTAGAGCCAAGGTTAGTGAAAGGTCACTAATCAGGGCCGGGGATCAGGTCTGTCGAACTCAGCAACAGTGCTCACTTCCTTGCACACAGTTCCCATTCACGGCAGATGGTGAGAAAGTATCCCTTGACCGAGTGACAGGACTCTACACACACACACACACACGCACACACACACATGATCTCTACACACACACACATGTGCACACACATGATCTCTGCACACACACACACGCACATGCATGATCTCTGCACACACACGCACACGCGCACACACAAACGGTCTCTGCAATACCTCTATAGCTTTAGTGCTGCTAAGTTTTATTTACATTTCTTTTTTAACTTAATGAGCTAATCTTAGAACTGTAGATGTTTGGGAAAGCAATAAACAGATAAATGAGAGAAATAAGTTTACAATGAGCAACAGAATGTAGGAACCATTATATATACATCGAGCTATATTATCAACGTATCTGTGCTTCTGTGTAAATAGTGTCCACGAAAAGTTTTCAACAGTCCTCTTAAATTGACACGTGCCCAGTATATGTTTTAATTTATTTTAAATCTACCTCTTAGCTGCATTCTTTGAACATAGTATCAACTAGCCTACCCTCCTTTAAACAGGAGGGTGGTCGCCACCCTCTCCTGGGAAACCCAGATGTCTTCTATGAGACTGAATCAAGGAAAGATGGGGCATCTCTAAGGTCCTGTGACTCACACAGTCTGTTGTCATCCCCTGGAGTGTGAAGTGCTCCACTCCACTCCTGCCCCACTCCGGCAGTGTCACTTAACATGAACTATAGTGAAGCCTAGTTTTGTAATCATATTTATAGTTAAGATTTTCCCATTCAGCAATGGCCAAAAATAAAACAGAAGGGCCCATTATATTGCACAGTTAGAATATCAAATGGCAATTTTTTTTTTCCATGTGGACCATTTTTAAAGCTTTTTATTGAATTTGTTACCATATTACTTCTGGTGGTTTTTAAAAATAACTTGATTTATTTATCTTTGACTGTGCTGGGTCTTCACTGTTGCTTGGGCCTTTTCCCTAGTTGTGGTGTGAGGGCTCCTCACCGCAGTGGCCTCCCTCGTTGTGGGGCACGGCCTCTGGGGCGTGCCAGCTTCAGCAGCTGCTGCTCGTGTGCTCGACAGATGTGGCTCCTGGGCACAGCTTAGTTGCTCTGCCGCATGTGGGAATCTTCCTGGTCCAGAGATAGTACCCAGGGTCCCTGCTTCGGCAGACGGATTCCTTACCACTGAGCCACCAGGGAAGCCCTCACTTCTGTTTTGTGTTTTGGTGTTTTGCCCTCAAGTCATGTGAGCATCTTAGCTCCCTGTCCAGGGATGGAACCTGCACCCCTGCCCTGGAAGGTGAAGCCCCAACCAGTGGACACCAGGGAAGCCCCTAAAATGCCAGTTTAACACCACCATTCCATCCACAGCCTGGCTTCTGCTGGCCACCGTGAATGCGAGGGAAGGACTTTCTTCTCACCTCCTGTGGAGAAGGCCACGGGAAGCACGGTCACGGAGACGTTGTCGGAGCTCCTCTGCCCGGCAGTGTCCATCACCGTCAGCTGAAACGTGTATGTTCCTTCCCGCAGGTGGGACAGCTTCAGGGTTCCGGACTGAGGTACCTGATGCCCAAACAGGAAACATCATAGTTAAGAACCCGAAGCGCAGAATCTGACATCCTCCTGAGCTGGAAATCAGTGCCATGCTTGGAGCAGTCCTATGACCACATTCTCCACTCCTGGTCTGAGGTCACAGAATACTGATCACACACAATTGTGGCAGGCTGGCCAGGAGACTTGAGTTCCGGTGGGCTTGGGGCCTGACGCCCCCTTTCTAACTTCCCTCCTGCCCCCACCCACATGGCTGCAAGGGAAGGGTCATTATGACCCCTCCCTATGGCCAGAGGGGCACGGCAAAGCCAAGGGGAGTGGGTGGCCAGGCAGGTGGTGAAGAGTGGACCTGCCTGGAGGAGGTGGCCGGGCAGACTCTCGCTCTCTCCGACTCTGGCTCAGAATCAGGCAGGCTGTGCCAGGCGGCAGCTACGCGGCAGGCGACACCACTGTTTTCTGCTTCTTGGGACTTAGACAGGAACGCAGGGGAATTCGGGGTGGGTGGGGACCACACTGGAGCGTGCTGATGGGAGCCCCGCAGCCTCGAGCAAGGTGGTGTGAGAGAGAGGCTCTGTCCTCTGCCCCGCCGGTCTGCCCGAGCGCAGACCTGACTGCCGAAGGCCAGCAGCCCGGGGGTTTGCTGCCCCGAGTGTACCGGGTAGATGGGAGGATTGAGTCAGAGTGCGGTTGTGACTGGGGGACACTGAGTGAGGCCCAGATGAAGTTAACGGAGATTTTAAGAGACCAGGGAAACACTGAGGCTGGGGGCTGAGTGGGCCATCCACACAGACATCAGCCTCACCCAAGCCCTGGGCAGAGTTTTGTGAAGGCGAGTGAGGTACTGGGCTTCTGGATGTCAACCCTCAGCGTGACAGTGTCCAACTACACCTCAGCAGGCTGGGCCTTCTCCAGGAAGCCTCTTCCCAACGCTGGGGCTGGAAGGACAGAGCAATCCCTCTAAGGGCCCAGTCCATCCACCTGGGCTCTGAGGGCTCCCTCTGGCCTCCCTAGGTAGCTCCCTAGGTAGGTCTGGATCTGACCTGGGTGCACTCAAATTTCGGTTTTTTCAAATGAAATATCCCTTCCCTACTTTCTTTCTTTTCTTTTTTTGGGTGTGTGTGTGAGTTGACAATCTTTATTAAACGGCAGCTCTAGTTGTCCTTATTCACTTGGCAGGATTAATATGAGTTTTCAAAATAATTTTATTTATATATTGGTTGCACTGGATCTTCTTCTTGTCTTTTTGTACTGTTCGTGGGGTTCTTGCGGTCACCTGATGTGAAGAGCTGATTCACGGGAAAAGACCCTGATGCTGGGAAAGATTGAAGGCAGGGGGAGAAGGGGAGGTCAGAGGATGAAATGGTTGGATGACATCAATGACTCGATGGGTAGGAGTCTGAGCACACTTTGAGAGATAGCAAACGACAGGGAAGCCTGGTGTGCTGCAGTTCATGGGGTCGCAAAGAACTGGACACCACTTAGCCACTAAACAACTGGGTCTTTGTTGCTGCTCAGGCTTTTCCCTGCGAAGGGCTCTACGGTGCGTGGGCTTCAGTACTTGCAGCTGGAGGGCTCAAGTAGTTGCACATCACTCCCCAGGGGCTCTAGAGCATAGGCTGTGGTGCACGGCAGGTGGGATCTTCCCAGACCAGGGATCGAACCTGTGTCTACTGCACGGGCAGGTGGATTCTTCACCACTGAGCCACCAGGGAAGCCCCTTAATGCGGTTTTTAACGACACAAATTTCCCTCTGGCCCTTATGGGGCAAGAGCACTTTAGTAAATACAGCCAAGGTATGTAGAAGTTTGTCTCAAAAACTTTTTCAGATAGAGTTTGAAAAATCTGCTTAGAGGGGAAGGACAGGTATGTCAGATTTTGCAGCTCAGCTATCCATGGGCATGATGACAACGGACTGTCTCCATGGGAAAGCTCTGAGAGCGCTGGGTTTGGACACCAACAGAAAAGGGAGATGCTGACGACTGCCGGCAGGGGGGATCTAGCCTGACAGGCCTCGGAAGAAGGCTTTGCAATTGGCACCGGTCCACACCTGCAGGCCTTTCCCCTGTGAGCAGAAACGAAGGATAGTGACTCAATGCCAAAGACTCTGTGTGAGATTTGTTTTGATAACTGCAAAAGCCAACAAGATCCTGTTAGTCTGCGAAAAGTCTTCGACCAAAGGCTTCCTGGCCCTTCCTGTGCAGCAGTTTGTTTAAAGGGTTGGCTGTTTCACCTTGTCTCCCAGACCCAGAGAAAAAAGGAAGCAAATACTGTGACTTTTGCATCTCCTCATTTCACGTTGTTTTTTTCCCTCTGTGGTTTTATTTCCTGGATACAGAAAACTCAAGTTTTTAAGCTGTAAAAGGCAAAACACTAATTTGATTTGATTATTTTTTTAAGCTTTTTTTTTTTTTGGCATTAGTGATCTTAGTTCTCTAACCAGGGATTGAATGGCCTGCCCTGGGAGGGCAGAGTTTTAATTGTTGGACCACCAAGAAAGTCTCTGATTTAATTTTTTAATCTTTTTCATGACATAGCTTGACATGTGCTTTTTCTTTTTAACTGAGGTATAGCTGACTTACAATATTAGATAAACTTCAGGTGCATTATATAGTGAGTCAATAACTACTCCATTTATAGTTACTATCAAATATCATCTATATTCTCTGTGCTGTACAATAGATCTTTGTAGCTTATTTATTTTATACAAAATAATCTGTACTTTTAACTCCCTGGCCCTTTTTAGTTTAGTTATTTAGCTAACAAAGGCTATCTTTCCTCAGCATCAATATAGGAATATATAGAACGGTAAGATTTCCAAGAATCCAGGTGTTTCTAGACGTCTCCTCACATTTATGACACTGGGAAGGATTTACACACACACATACAGATGTATATGCAACATATCCAATTTTTGTTTGTTTTTTTTGGCCAAGCCCCAGGGCATCTGAGATTCCCCAACCAGAACCATACCTGGTGTATTGGAAGCTCAGAGTCTTAGCTGCTGGGAGGTACCACAACACACCCAATTTGTAACTTGAAAGGTACATTACCTTTAATAAAATACAGAACTTCTAATCTCTGCCCATGTCTGTTCTGTAGTAACAGAGGCTTTAATGGTTGGATTCTGGTTAAACCAATGTGTAACTCAGTCTGTTATTCTGGCTCCACTGTACCTCCCTAAAATAGTAATTTAGTGGCAAGGGACATAAATTTGCATTTCTTTATATACCACACATGTATACATACTTGGTTATTAGTACAACACTTGGTTACAAAACGAGTACAACCTCTCTATTCCCCTCACCCCCACAGTTGCTTCTAAAATATATAAGGCATCGGGCAAATTGTCATAAGTAGTGACAAGATAATGTCATACAGAATATTTCAGTAAGAAATTCCACTGAACCAGTGAACCCAAAGGCATGCTAGCTTTCTGCCTCATGTCAGCTTGCAAAACTAAGAATTCTGTTAAGTGGTTTGAAGGCCATTAAGATCCTTGTTGTAATCCAGTGCCATCTCCTAACACTCACACAGGCTGAAGGAGACACGGGGGCAGCTAAACTGACTAACAGAGGCCAGAAAGAACATAAACTGCTATTATTAATACAATCGTCTAGGTATTTCAGGTGAACATGCTTAGGTTCTGTTCTTCAGTTACGCGTTCCTTTTTCTATTTACTTCTCATCACAGATATGAGCCAAAATTTCATAAAAGAAGCAAAATGAATTCAACTGTCTGTATTTAGTCAGAGAAAGAGTAGTGAAAGTGTTAGTTGCTCAGTCGTGCCTGACTCTTTGCCTCTATCTCAGCCCACTCAGAGCATAATCATCTTCTTACAAACTTAGGAAGAAGGGCTAGAGGCATGAAGAAGCAGCATATAAAATCCAAAGGGCTGAGCAAAGTTAGCTGCTGACAGCATGTAGAAACATATGTAGACATAGAAACAGAGGAAATGGGGATGTCTCTGGTGGTCCAGTGGTTAAGAATCTGCCCGTCAATACAGGGTACACAGGTTCAATCCCTGGTCCGGGAAGATTCCACTTGTCATGGGGCAACTGAGCCCTCATGCGGAGACTACTGCAGCCCACGTGCCCCAGAGCCCACGCTCTAAGATGAGAGAAGCCGCTGCAGGGAGAAGCCTGGCACCACACCGAAGAGCAGGCTTCACTTGCTGCAACTGCAGAAAGCCCTTGTGCAGCCATGAGGACCCAGCGTAGCCCGAGAGGGTCTGCCTGCCAGTGCAAGAGATGCAGGAAATGTGGACTTGATCCCTGGGTTGGGAAGGGCCCCTGGAGAAGGGATAGGCTACCCACTCCAGAATTCTTGGGCCTCCCTGGTGGCTCAGATGGTAAAGAATTCGCCTGCAATGTGGGAGGCCTGGGTTCGATCCCTGGGTTGGGAGGATCCCCTGGAGGAGGGCATGGCAACCCACTCCAGTATTCTTGCCTGGAGAATCCCAGAGGATGGACAGAGGAGCCTGGTGGGCTACAGTCTATGGGGGTCACAAAGAGTTGGACATGACTGAGTGACTAAGCACAACACAACACAGCATGTGATCCCAAATTTGATGCTCGTAGTCACTGTAGAATCCTACCTCCGAGTTAGCAGAGTTTTAAGCCTTCTGGGTTCTTATGCCAAGAATTATTTCTTAGAAACACCTGAACCACAGTTCATGCACAAAGCAGCTACCTGTTGTGGTCTGAAAAAGTCAGATACTTCTTACACACACACACACACACACACACACACACACACACACACACACACATACACACACACACACACACAAAGTCCTTTAAAACCTCTAAAAGCGCTCCCCAACCCCCATCCTCAGCCACTACCCACCCCAAAATAGAAGTGCCAGGTCCTTTCAAGGGAGAGTGACAGGAAGTCAGGTTTAAATGCAAGAGAACCTGGAAGCCCAGATTGACCGCAGATTTTGTGATGCCGGAAGCCTATTGTGCTGTAAATTTATTGTCTCTGAAGCTAAGTGTTCCTAAACAGGAAAGAGACTTCAAAGCTCCTGCTGTTCTTAGAGTAGAGCTTTCACAACTCAGCTTACTCAGATTTATTTTTCAAGAGGTATATACTTTTTTTTTTTTCAAAAAAGGGAGATTATTTTTCAACTTTTCCTAATAAGTATTTTTTCTTAAAGAAAAAAAAAAGCAGTTAAATATTGAAGGCCTTGAGCTATGTGTAAAAAAATTCATGCCTAAAGAGTAGTCTATCTCAGGCTCTAGGTTAACTTTGAAACAAAACAGGTATGAATTATTCGTCTATTATGCTCTCATGTATATTCCCGTTTAATTGGAACAGTAAATCCCACAATTTGCTGTTGGGTGGAGGGTAGGTTGTTTCTTTTTTTACTACTGACATCACCCTTCATTCTAGAAACAAGATACAAAGAAATCCTTAAAGCCACCATGGAATATTCAAACATGTGCACCAACTTATCCCCAGGTGTTTCTTAGGAAATTTGCAGCCTTGATAATCTTCTGTGTCTCAAAAACGCCCTGTGGGCTGCTGTAGCTGTTTTTGTCCTTTATTAAAATCTTCAGGTGAATAAAATAGCTGAGAGGCAGTAATGTAGGTGAAATTTTGCAGAGGTCCATATCTGTTCTGGTGCCCTGACATATGGTAGGGTTTTTTTTGCTTCTCTGTTTCCCCTTCTGTTTTTGCTCTCACCCCCAGGAAGCCACTATTCTCTGGTTTTTCAATGTCAAAACCCACACTTTTGGGGGGCTTCCTTGATGATCCAGTGGTCAAGAATCTGTCTACCAGTGTAAGGGTGCTTAGCCCCTCAGTGGTACCCAACTCTTTGCAACCCCATGGACTGTAGACTGCCAGGCTCCTCAGTACATGGGATTCTCCAAGCAAGAATACTGGAGTGGATTGCCATTCCCTTCTCCAGGGCCAAAACAAGGGACACAGACAGTTCAATTCCTGGTCTGGGGAGACCGTGCGTGTCTCAGAGCAACTTGGCCCATGTGCCACAACTACTGAGCCCACGTCTAGAGCCTGCAAGCTGCAGCTACAGAGAACACACATCAGTGACTGAAGCCTGCACACCCTGGAGCCTGTGCGCAGTGATGAGAGGAGCCGCCGCAGTGAGAAGCCCAAGCACCAAGGAAGAGGAGCCTATAAATAAAATAAGTGTCTTAAAGAAAAACACCTGCACTCTGCAAAGAAGCCCTGTTTAGGAAAAACAACAGAGAGAGAAACACTGTCCAGAAACCAGTGGAAAAATGATGGCCCTCAAGAAACGAATCAGTGGAACTCTGTTTCCTTGGGGGATTACAAAAGGGGACTGTGTGGGACTTACAAAAGTGTCATTGGTACTTGTAAACTTACCAAGTCTGTTAAGTAATTCCAAAAGAAACATATTATCCTTGGATCCCCAGAGGGGTGTGTGTGTGTGGTGGGCGCAGAGTGTCTGGAAACCAGTGGAAAACTGGTGGTCCCCAGGAAATGAATCAGTGGAACAACTATAACTGTTTCCTTGAGTCAATACAAAAGGGGCTGGAATGGGACTTACAAAAGCGTCACTGTTACTTTCAAACTGTTTGTTAAGGCCACTAAATTTAAGTAGTTCTGAAATAAACACATTATCCTGTATGTCCAAAAGGGGGGAAAAACATACTGCTTTGACCCAGACTGATCTGGGGTGGCCTCCACCTGCGATCGAGGGCTTTGGTTCCAGAGACTGAGGTTGGGGCACGAGATCAGAGGTCAGGGACAAGGCTCTGGCCCTTCATCTTTGCAGAAAAGAATTCCCACAAGAATGGGAAATAGTGAGACTTATTAGGAGGAAGAAGAATACAGTACATACAGATGGACAAACGGACAGATTCAGAGAGAGTCACGCCCTACTGGCAGTCTGAATCACTTTCATGGGATATTTCTTCCTTTGGGTGTCCTTTGGCCAATCATTTTGATTTGCCTGGTTCAGAATCTGTATTAGGAGTATTTCAGGATCCTCCCACGCATGCACGCACATCTCTCAGGCAAGATGGATTCCACCGAAGAGGTCTATGGGTAGATTTGACATCACTCCCCTTTTGACCTTCAAGGAGCTTTCTGGTTGGGAGGGAGGGTCTCCTTGATTTCAAGAATGAGAAATATGTAATATGTGGTCTCTAATCTTTTATCTGGGCAGGGCCCAGCCTCCTCTCTCGATGGTCCCTCTATGATATTTTGGAGTTTCTATCCACAGGGGACAAACTCCAATGCTCACCCCGGGGTGGGTAGGGGTGGGGGTGGGGGGGTGGGGGTGGAGGTAGGAGGTGGGGCATCCATCTATCTCCTACCTCAAGACCAGAGTTTAGAGGATTTCCTCCAAAGGCACTGGAGGTATGAGGTTTTGTTCCCTGTTAAAGGTCTTCTGGGCTCTGCTGAACTCAGGGAGTAAGTATTTGGGGTTCCTTGGGAGAATCTCTAAGAGAACATTACCCAGGCACCAACATAGTCTGTCTGGGTGCAAGACAGAACAACCAGAGACCACATGGATAGCATCGAAGGAAAGATGATCTCAGAATAAACAGAATAACATGCTTTTTGACTGTTTACCCTGTGCTGCTCACTCTTCCAGGGGTCTTATTTGCATTTGCATTTCATCCTTTTATCACAGTAATAATGTTAGGAGAACCACTGAACCATTTTAAAATTTAGGAACAGTCTACTCCCCTTTGCTCCTCTACCCCTACCCCATGGCCTAGAATATCTAGGATAACTTTTATTAAAAGGATTTACAAATTGTTTCATGAAGACTACATATTGTCCAGCAGCCAAGAAAAAACAAGAGGTGATATGTCTCTAGGCTCTCCTTTGATGAGATACAAAGTAAACGTTAGAGAGCTCTTAGTGGCCCTTTCTAACATCAGTGTGAGGCCAGAGTGTGGAACAATGCTGACCTGCTCATCTTGCTAGGAAGGATGATAAAAATTTGAGGGTTGAAAGGGAAGTTTTTGAAAGGTTAACAAAATAGTCTCTCTCTCTCTCTCTCTCTCTCTCTCTCTCTCTCTCTCTCTATATATATATATATATATATATATATATATATATTTTAAAAGGAGCCTATCAATTAGTGAGTGTTAGCATCCTAGTAAGTACAAAGTATAGTTCTAGGCTTCAGGCGATAAAGGGAAAAAATATTAAGAAAGGAAGAAAGAAAGATGAGAAGGAAGAGGAAGGACAGAAGGAGGAAGAAATGGAAGAAGGAAGGGAGGAGTGAGGGGAGGGAAAGAAGACGGGGGAGAAGTCCTGGCAGCATCCAAATGACTGAAATCCCTATTCCACTCATTACTCTGTCCCTCATTGAAAATAATTCTAAAGAAATCCTTCATAATCGTTATAAATTCTGTTGTGATAGTATAGATTTTATATATTTTCTTGACCTGTTATCAACAAATGTAATTGAAAAACAGAAGACAGAAATAGTTATTAATAGCCTTTACTCTTCAAAGATCACATGGTTCTTTGGAACTTTGTGTATTGGTTAAACAACCCAGGCTGCCTTGAAAACCCTGCTAACTAAATGTTTAGAAAGTCTTTCAATATGCTTTTTAATACGCTCCTTAACATATATGATTCTTTCCTTTTGTGGTCATTTTCAGTATTGACCCAGATTATATCCCAGGGAATCTGACTGAGAAGGGGTAAACCACAAAACATCTCCTATGTAAGACAGAAGACAATTTGAAAGTCAACATTTATTTTGCGACATTTATTCTCTTCCCCCTAGGACAAAAAGTCAATATTCTTTCTATTTAAGTTCCTTTCCCAGAAAACCTTTTCTCTAAGCCTCAGTTTAAAAATACTATTTTAATCCATTTAAGGGGATCTAAAAGTGAGATTAATTAGGAGACCAATCATTCAGTCTCATGAAACTTGAGTTTTATTAAGAGGGACCCATGTATCTGTTTGCTCAAGACAGTCTCAGTTTATCTCTGTGGTCCTAGGGTAATTATTATTTCCACTTCCCAAACATGTTTCAATGTAGATAATACACCTATCTATTTGTAAAAATTAATTATTTATAGCAGACACACCAGTGTGCAACTGGTTTTAAGTTAATAATGAAGTTATTAGTGTAAACAACATCCATCCTTTAGTAGGCTTCCATTACGTGTGGCTCCGCCTCCAATGCAGGAGACATTCGTGGGGAAGAGTCCCCGGAGAAGGGAATGGCAACCCACTCCAGTATTCTTCCTGAAGAATCCCCATGGACAGAGGAGCCTGGCGGGCTACAGTCCATGGGGTCACAAAGAGTCAGACACGACTGAGCGACTAACACTTTCACACATGGTATTTTAAGACAGTTTAGCTCAATTTTCCACATCTGATGGATGGAAATCAATCTACAGGTTTATGAATTTCAAATCTCCCTGAAAACTGTCATACTCTGTATCATATTTTACACTCTGACTTCAGATTTAACG
This sequence comes from Antilocapra americana, assembly GCA_007570785.1. NCBI lineage: Eukaryota > Metazoa > Chordata > Mammalia > Artiodactyla > Antilocapridae > Antilocapra > Antilocapra americana. The sequence goes on along the minus strand of ML660777.1, from coordinate 74,014 downwards.
TATTACATTAAATAATCATGAAACTTGGCAACATATAATAGACTATCTGAAAAAAGTGTCTTCTTACATTTAAGAATGTGTTATAGAATAATATTCAGTTAAATGGATGTAGAATATCCTGTTAGAGAGCAGAAAATATGTGACTTTAAAATCAGAAACCTCTTGGGAATTCCCTAGTGGCCCAGCGGTTAAGGCTTGGCACATTCACTGCTGTGGCCTGGGTCTAATCCCTGGTCAGGGAACTAAGATCCTGAGAGCTGCGTGGGTCAGCCAAAGCACAAAACAAAACAAACAGATCCTCTTGGTTATGGCCAGTCATCTCTTACTCATTCCCTTTGTAAATGAGGAAACCACATGAGCTTTTCCTTATGCTTAGTCGATTTATAAAGTACTGAGAACAATACTGGACACACACTAGATGCTAAAATAAGGTTAGCTATTAATTTTATCATAATTAAGGTGGCAGCATCATTCTTCTTAAGATGGAGAACCTCATTTATTTTTGTTTTTTGGTGACCCGAATGGGTTATTTGGATGTGAAAGGATAGGTCCTAGGAGTTGGTCTTGAAGTACTGCAAAACAAAGTGAGGGCTGACTATTCTACCGTGAAGATGAGAAGAGGGGCTGAGAATTCTGCAGATAGTGAAGAGAGGAGAGGGGAGGGCTCAAGAAGGGGCTGGGTAGGCACTCCGTGGAAAGCCTGACCAATGGGAGCTGAGTTAGCCTTGAGAGCGTTCACGAATGTCCCCCACTATAAGATAGCTGCAGTCTGAGAGCAAACAGCTCCTCCACTGCAGACTTTGTTGCTAGATGGTGGCTTTACGGTTCTAGGCCTATGTGCTATCACTGGTATAACTTGGCTGGGGAATTGGTCCACAATTTCCTCTTTTTTCTTTCCTTAGTTCTCCTGACCAGAGATGGAATCCCCACCTCCTGCAGCGGAAGTGCAGAGTTGAAACCACTGGACAGCCAGGGGAGCCCCACACATTTTCCTCTTTAGTCAGCCTTAAATGCCTAATTTTGTTACTTCTTTATAAACATCTTCGATAAATTTAATACTGAATCATCAGCATTACTTTTATTTGGCATTCATACACACAATTCATAGTCTACAGAATAAAGCTTTTCGTAGCAACTGTGAAAATCTAGGTGATCACAGACAGATTTGCAATTGCTTGAACAAATATATCCATGAGTGCCAGTTAATAGTCAGCATCCACCTCAAGGAAACTCTCATAGAGGTCTGGTCAGTGGCTTGTTCATGCACCTTTTCTGATCAGTATTGAAAGTAAAAGTTAAAGTGTCAGTCACTCAGTTGTATACGATTCTGTGACCCCATGGTCTGTCCATGGAATTCTCCAGGCAAGAATGTGGGAGTGGGTTGTCCTTCCCTTCTCCAAGGGATCTTCCTGACCCAGGGATTGAACCTGGGTCTCCTGCACTGCAGGCAGATTCTTTACCATCTGAGCTACCAGGGAAATCCCTCTAATCAATCTTAATTCTCAGAAATGTCAGTAAAAATGTATTAATTTTGCAGCTGACACAATGCACAGAAGAATAATAAACACTGGTTGGCAAAATGCTCATTTGAGTTTTTCATCAGGTTTAACATCTTACAGAAAAACCCAAACAAAATTTTTTTTTAAACTTTTAATTTTGTATTGGGGTATATAGCCAAGTTAACAATGTGATAGTTTCAGGTGAACAGTGAAGGGACTCAGCCATACATGAACAAACTTTATTGCCAAGCCCAGTATAATGGATGACATTCAAAGTTCAAAAATTATTTCTGTTGTAGCTGAAAACTACACAGAAGTATAAAAAGGATAAACATATGGCCTTGCAATCAGGTTCAATAAATCAATCACACAAATACAGAATGGGGGAGACCTCAAGATGGCAATTTGTGTGAAAAGATGAAGTAGGCTTTAGGTGTTCCTTCTAATGGAAAGCTCAACATGAACGTACCCTGGAGGAGGAAATGGCAACCCACTCCAGTATCCTTGCTTGGAAAATCCCATGGACAGAGGAGCCTGGTGGGCTACAGTCCATGCGTGGTGTCACAAAGAGTTGGACACACCTCAGCATGCATATTTGTAGTTTCTAAGGGAAAGCTCAACATGAACCTATAGTGAGAAGCAGATACTAAAATAGTTTATGTAAATGAATCTTCATTAATAGAAGTGAGACAATGTCTGGATCAGAGGAGGTAACAGCATGTTGGGAAGAACCACAGTTTAAGTATAGGTTTCAACTAGGGGGGTCAGATTTTAAGAGGGGCATAGATTAACCTGAGAAAAATCTAAAAAATGCTGGATGGTGGGCAGTCTAATAACCAATTCATGAGGAGCATCGTAAGAACTGGGAGTGTTGGCTTCTGAGAAGACCATTTCCAGTGGTGGCATTCATTAAAAAAAAAAAAAAAACTTTAATTGCCGCTGCATAGAATAAAAAGATGTATTCAGTGCTTTTCCAAAAGGAAGACCCAACATAGATGCATAGAAGTAACAGGGAGGCACATCCTATTGGCCCAGTAATGAGAGCTGATTAAAGATGTCATAGGACATGATGCGAACTAGTGAGCCTTTATCTCTGGAAATACCAGGCAGACTGGATGACCACTAGAAGGGAGGTGAGAGCAGGGGCTCTTGTATGGATAGGAGACTGGGTAAGATGCTGGTTGAAGGTCTGATCCAATTCTAAGACTGTATAGTCTCTGGATAAATCAATGTATTTAAATCAGTCTTGAGGGGCTAGCTGATTACTGTTCTTGTTTTCATCCCAAGAGAATGGAAATCAGTATTTCCTCACAGTGGGAAGAGCCTGTGAAGATGTAGGAAGGAGAAGACAGCTACCTGCAAGCCAAGGAGAGAGGCCTTAGAAGAAAGCAGACCTGCTGACACCTTGACCTTGGACTTCCAGCCTCTAGGACTGTGAGAAATGCTTTGTTTCGCCATCCAGTCAGTGGTAACCTGCTATTGCAGCCCTGGCAAACCAACACAGATTTTTTCTCCACCTTCTCTGACTGGAGTGATTTGAATGAAGTTTATCTGCCTAAGCCAGAAAATACTCTTATCTACCAAGAGGCCTGGCAGGGTTAATAAAAAGCCACTTTCCTCATGACTGAAGACTCTGTTGATACAGCAATTCAACGTCTGCGTATTTATCTGAAGGAAACAAAAACACTAACTTGAAAAGACATATAGGACTTCCCTGGTGGTCCAGTGGTTAAGAATCTGCCTGCCATGCAGGGGACGTGGGTTTGATCCTTGGTCCAGGAAGATTCCACATGCCATGTGGCAACAAAGCCCGTGTGCCACAACCGCTGAGCCCACATGGCAATTTCTGAGCCCACGCTGCAACTGCTGAGCCCACACCGCAACTGCTGAAGCTGGGTACTCAGAAGCCTGTGCTCCACAATAAGAGAAACCCCTGCAATGAGCACCCTCACGCTGAAACTAGAGTAGCCCCTGCTCACCAGAACTAGAGAAAGCCCGTGCACAGCAAGGAAGACCCAGAGCAGCCAAAAATAAAATAAATAAAATTTTAAAAAGATATATGCACCCCATATGCACTGCAGTATTACTTACGAGAGCCAAGATATGGAAACAACCTAAACGTCCATCAACCGATAAAAGCATAAAGAAAATACGGTGTACAAAAAGAAGGAAATCTTGCCATTTCCAACAACATGGATGGTCCTTGAGGTCATTATGGTAAGTGAAATAAACCAGACAGAAAAATTAAATACTGTATGATCTCACACTTACGTGGAATCTAAAACAAAGAAACAAACAAAAAAACCCAAACCAAGCTCAGAGATATAGAGAACAGACTGGTGGTTGCCAGAGGCATGGGGTAGGGTAGGTGAAAGCAGTCAAAAGGTACAAATTTCCAGTTATAAAATAAATAAGTCATGGGATGTAATGTACAGCATGGGGATTTTAGTCAATAACACTGTCTCATATTTGAAAGTTACTAAGAGAGTAAATCATAACAGTTGTTACCACAAGAAAAAAAAATTGTAACTTTGTGTGGTGACAGATGTTAACTAGACTTACAGTGATGATCATTTCACAGTATATATGTATATCAAGTCATTATGTCCTACATCTGAAACTGATATAATGTTGCATGTCAGTTACATCTTAATTGAGTGTAGGTAGCCACTGGACAAGTGGCTTATTCCCATCAGCTGCAATTCCAGCCCAGGTAAGCTTATGAAAATCAGTGAGGAGCACTTGATAGGAGCCCTTGATGTCAAACTCCCTTCACTTAACTAACTCAACTAACTCAGGCAGGCCTAATGCTAAGTGAGACGCTTGCTTTCTGGATCATGTGAAGAGTAAGTTCATTTTGTTGTTATTTTCCTCTCTACGTTATTCTGTATTTTTCATATTTTCTACTTGGGCTCCGAACTGAAACAAAGAAGAAAGGAAAATATATAATGCTTTTAACATTTCTTAAATGTTTTAAAAACATTTTTTAATCTGAGTCAACAAATCAAAGCATGACTCTTTCCCCTTGAACCTTTTATGTGCTCTGGAAAAGTTGACAAAAAAGCAAGAATGAAGGTAAGCTTTAAAACACATGGCCAGGGTCTTCCCTGGTGGTCCAGGGCTGAGGACTCCATGCACTCATTGCCAACGGCCTGGGTTCCATCCCTGGGTGGGAAGCTCAGATCCCACAAGCTGAACAGTGTGGTCAAAAAAATAAAATAAGAACAAAACACATGGTCAGGATCACTGTTTACTCAGAAGACAAGTAAATTCATATAATAAGACACCTTTTCAACAAGTATTTTTATGCTTTCTTCATTTTACACTTCTGCCAATTTACAGACACTCGGGGAACATAAGTAGAAAGATCACTTTGCTGAAACATTAGTTTCCTTTACAATTACAACGTGAGTTACCTTCATGTCCACTGTTGGGTCACCTTGCAACAGTGTCCACTCATACTGGACGATGGCGTGATCATCCGTACTTTCTCGGCCATCCAGAATCACACCATCTGTGGGCAGATGCAAAACCATATCCTGCCCAGCCTTGCTGAGTGGAGGCTCATCCTTTTCTGTGAAAGAAAATAAATAATTCATAAGAGAGATGATTCTCTATTTTTTCTCATTTATGAGAGGTATTTTTGCCAAGAGGATGTATAGCAACTGAAAGTTATTTTCTTATTTTTATTGCAATAAATTAAATCTGGAAAGTTAAGGCAAGTTCTTGGATTCACATAAAATTCACACAGAAATTCTTGGAATCCAATTTTCATCTAGGAAAACTGAAGAGGTTCACAGCTTCTTACTAGTTTTTATAAGGGAAGCTGACACAGAATTTGAGATATCCTAAAATATTAATAGCAAACAAATGTGTATTGATATTTAGCTTTTCTCCTTCATGGTGAGTCTCACTGTGTTCACTAAATATTAAACATATGGACAGCTGCTCCAAGGATGGTTGATAGAAGCCATCAGACACAGAAAACATTCTTAAGAGTAGAATTGTGGACATTTTACTTGATTTAAGCATCTTATCAGTAAACTTATGCAAATACACATATATTTTGATGAAGCTTAGTAATTTCTTTTTTGATGTGCACCATTGTTAAAGTCTTCACTGAATTTATTACAGTTGGTTTTTTGGCCATGAGGCATGTGGGACTTAGCTCCCCGACCAAGGATCAAACCTGCACCCCTTCCCACACCGCCCCTGCCCCCCTCATCGGAAGGTGAAGTCCTAACCACTGGGCCACCAGGGAAGTCCCAGAAACAGTAATTTAGCTGGAAAAAAACTGTAGGCTTTTGTAATACATCCTTGTTGGCATCCACTATCTCCTTCCTCCTCTAGAACCAAAACTTGATCCAAATGTTGGCCTGGACTTCTTAATTTATTTTCAATGATGTTGCCAAGATAGTGCTCTCATTTTGCACAGCTGAAGTTGCCCCCAAGCAAACTTCTAAGGGCCAATCCAGATACCTACTGCCTTGAAGAGGAAAAGTTAAAAAGTTTACATAACCTCCTTCTCCTTCTGCCTCTGTAACTCAGCTTTCCCCTTGCAAAGTCTAGATCACGCAGTTTCAAAAAGTAAGGACTTGCAATACTAGGAACTGGAGCTTATCTTGCTCACCCTTGTCCTGCTCTTTGCAATCACTCAGCCCCTGCAAACCTGCTTAATCATGCCTGTCCAGGTCAGGCATCCCCTTCCCCATCTTGACCACTGTTCCCCTACGTGTGAAACCCCTTAGTTTAAACCAGCCTATTAACAGCTAGTGTTGTCCACTAGTCTATCTATAAAAACTCTGTAATCCCTTTGTTTGGGGCTCAGAGCTTGGAGTGTTAACTCCTCTGGGCCTGCTGGCATAATAAACCTGAGTTCTCCAACTCTCCGAGTGTGGTGCTTGGTTTCTCGAGTACTGGTTTCTGCAACAGCCTGACATTTGAAGCTAGCAGTAATCCTATTATTTTCTCAGACTGCAAGGAGATCAAACCAGTAAACCTGAAAGGAAATCAACCTTGAATGTTCACTGGAAGGACTGATGCAGAAGCTGAAGCTCCAATACTTTGGCCATCTGATGTGAAAAGCTGACTCATTCAAAAAGACCCTGATACTAGGAAAGGTTGGGGGCAGGAGGAGAAGGGGACAGCAGAGAATGAGACCGTTAGGTAGTAACACTGACTCAATGAACTCCAGGAGATGGTGGAGAACATCCCAAGGACGGCGTGCGGCAATCCTTGGGATCACAAAGAGCTGAACATGACTCAGCGACTAACACAAGGAATCAGCACACTTGCTGTTGCCGAAGGGTACATATTCCTATTGCGAAAATGAGTCCTATTTTCACAGTCACTTAAAACAATGAGGACTAGTAATCAAATTATGCCACATAAGCAACCCCTGCCTTAGAAGACAATTGGTCTGTTTTTTCCCCTTGAGCAAAGATCCAGTGCCTGATGACTTTATTCTGCTTCTCCCAGGGAAGCAGAGAGAGGACAACTGCATTACTAACAGGACCTCTTTCAGTTTTATAGAGAACTTTCCTTTGCCTCTGGAAGGTTCATCACTTTCCACACAATGGTTTACTACTTTACAATTCTGGAATCTTTTCAGCCTTGCTGTGGAAGCTTGTGGGATCTTAGTTCCCCGACTGGGGATTGAACACTCACCCATTGCAGAAGTGGAAGAAGAGTGGAATCCTAACCCTTGGACTGCCAGGGAAGTCCTAGGCTCTCAAAGATTTAACCAAAAATATTTCAGATGGCAAAACTAGGTTTTTCCATCTGAACGCCTGGAAATATTGCACATATTATAAAACTAATCCTTGCCCTCCTGGAAAAAAAAAAAATCATCACTCTAGTCATTTGTTTTTCTTTAGGGAAGCTTAAAGATATGGTTTATGAGCACAGTAAAATTTTCATATCCTATAAATTGGTCATTGTATCAGAAATAATAGAGCTGTATTTCCTCCTCAGTTTAAGTCCAGGCAAATTACACTATATTTTTTAAAAAGTCAGAGCTGGGACTTCCCTGGTGGTCCGGTGGTTAAAAATCTACTTGCCATGGAAGGGAATTCAGGTTTGATCCCTAGTCTGGAAACAAAGATCCCACAAGCAGTGGGGCAACTAAGCTCATACACCACAACTTCTGAGCCCTAGAGCCTGGGAACTCGAGCTCTGCAACAAGAGAAGCCACCATGAGAAGCCCACGTACTGAAACTAGAGGAAGCCTGCATGCAGCAACAAAGAACTAATACAACCATAAATAAACACATCAATAAATAAAATCTTAAAAACTAAATAACTCAGAGTGATTTGGCCTAGGCGACTTACGCCAGAAACAGGTCTTAAAAATAAACAAATGACAACAAAAAGAGGAAAGGAGTGTGGCATCTTTCAAAAAAAATTTGACTTGATGAAGAACAAGATTAAATGTCACTTTGAGTTTCTGTTATAAAAATGTAATAAGCCAACGTGGAGTACTCTGGCAACACTGATTTCTTCTGAAGATTAAGCATATTTGGTATGATCCACAGGGATGAAATAAAACTCTTCTCCACCTTGATGGAGCATATCAAGGCGGCACTTTACGCAGAGAGGTATATTAACTACGCTGATTTTCGCCAAGCTCTGAACAACACCTTAATGACAAGATAGAGGAATCTGGGTCTTACTGTGGGCACCGATAATAGCCAAGGCTGAGGATATGGAAGTGGGCCCAGACTAAGAGAAGAGGCTTAGATATTAGAGGTCAAAATCCATCTTGATTTTTTTTGTTTGTCTGCTTCTATGATCTGTTTTCTTCACTGTGCATTTTTCTTAACTGCAACATGTCAGGAAAAGATTATTTACAACCCCAATATGATTAGCTTCATTTTTGGTGTGTATTATTTGTCTTTTCCCATCTGAGCTGCTGATAATAGTAATTAATGTTGGTGATGATGGTGTTTAGCTGCTTGGTTGCATCTAACTCTTTACCACCCTGTGAACTGTAGCAAGCCAGGCTCCTCTGTCCATGGGATTTCCCAGGCAGGAATACTGGAGTAGGCAGCCATTCCCTTTTCCAGAGTATCTTCCCCACCCAGGGATCAAACCTGGGTCTTCTGCATTGCAGGCAGATTCTTTGCCACTGAGCCACCAGGGAAGCCCAATAATTAGTAACAACTACTGTTTATTGGGTGATTTCTTTGAACCAGGGATCATGTGAAGCTTTTTTGAGCCATAAATTCACCCAATTTTCACAAGTCTCTGAGGAAACTAGGTCAGGTTGGCTAACTTAGTTGCCTAAGACCACACAAGTGATAAATTTGTCAGTTGAGTTGTCAGCGCAGATCTAACTGACAGGCTCCAATTATCCCATTTTACCTTGGGAGCACTCACATGTATTCTAGTTACAGTAAATATAGTTACCTCCTGAATTTAACCTAACTTATTGATGTATTCTTACTTACTGATATTTATTCACATATCCTACCATTGCTTTTGTCACTGTATAAACTTCACAGTTGTCATTTTAAGTCCCTAGCCTCTACTACTGGACATTACTTTGTTGCCAATTTTCTTCATCATCATACATAATGCCACAATAATTTTTTGGCTCATACTTTTCTTTAGCATGGATCATTTTCTTTAAAACATATCTGTCTCAGGATAATGAATATTTTAATGTTCTCTGTATCTTTCTTGATTGATTTCCATAAGAGACATTTCAACGTATACTCTCAGTGACCATGTAAGATCATAAGTTCTCCACATGCATACCAATGTAACTCTTAAGTAAACTTATGACTGTCAGTGTAATAACAGTGCATGTGTGCTAAGTCGCTTCAGTTGTATCCAACTCTGTGACCCTATGGACTTGTAGTCTGCCAGGCTCCTCTGTCCATGGGATTCTCCAGGCCAGAATACTGAAGTGGGTTGCCATGCCCTTCTCCAGGGGATGTTCCTGACTCAGGGACTGAAAGAGTCGCTAAGGTCTCCTGCATTGGCAGGCGGGTTCTTAACCACTAGTGCCACCTGGGAACAGTAAGCTGGTATTATTTGCATTTCTCTGATTACTTCTAAGGTTGAACATTTTCCCATGTTTATCAATTAAATATCCTCTTCTGGAAATTGTGTTCATATCCTTTGCCTACCTCTTTTTGTTTTTCTTACTGATTCACATAACCAGGTTTCCTGCATTGCAGGCAGATTATCAGCTGAGCTACCAGGGAAGCCCCTGATCCACATAAGCTTACTATTAATATAATAAATACATTGGTCTCATATCTTCCTAGACTCCTGTTTGCAATTTGTTTCTTGACATAATGAAGTTTTTAAAAACATGTGTATACTACATCCTTTCTCTTTGTGATCTCTTTAATTGATTAGAAAGTTATCTTCCTCCCAGATGTGTAATAGTGAATTTATTTTCTTCAAATCTTCTATGTATGGAGTATCCTATGGCTTAACTTTTTAAAAAGTTATTTAATTCTTTAACCCATTTGGAATTTGTGTGTGATCAGAGTTGCAGGTCTCAATGTATTTTTCCCAACATTCCCACTGGTTATCTCAATAGTATTACATAATTATTTGCAACTCTTTTGCGATATTTATTTATAACAGAAAAGGGAGAGGTTGAAAATGTGAGAAACATGCAATAGGTCTGGCACTCACGGAGGGATGAGCTTTGAAACTTCCCAGGTCAGTTCTTTCCTTTGCCCTTGGAGTAGATGAGAGAGAGGCTGGGGGTGGCTATGCGTGGGTTTACAGAGGGGGCGGCAGAGCACTGTCTAACACTGACTTTCCCTAATACAGATGCAAGCCTGACTCCTCAGATTACCCAGCGTCTGCCCAGAGGTCCTGGTTTTCAAGCTGAATATCTAGTGGAAAGAGCATAAAGGTGCTAGCCCTTGAGACTGTATTCTCAGGGTCCTCTGAGGTCATAACCACTCCGTTCCCTCCTTCCTGCTGCTCCTCACTTTCATCAGAAAACACAGACCCCAGTCCCTCCAGTCAGCCACACAATACAGCCAAGGTCCCATAGTGCCATCAGGTGTGGGAACCGCCTTTCTAATTGACAAAGCATGTCCACCCTTGATCCTCATGACAGCCCAACTGGGAGGCAAGGCCAACACTCAAGTCCTAAGAGCATGAACAGAGATCCTCATGGAGAAGAGCTGGCTCTCAGATTCAGGACTCAGGACCACAAGCCCCCTGCCCTGCCCTTTGCACATGACTGCAGTCAGACTGTGGCGATTCAGCACACCTCTCTCTCCAGCATCTTCCACTCCTCCCCACATTCTCCCATCATCCTAGGTAGTTGCTTAGCCAGTCTCACCCCCGGAAACTCGACTGAGGTCATCTCTGCTTCCAGGTAGCCTGATGCTGTTGGAGAAAGCATTCAAGTTGCCCCAGAATACAGCTCCACAACTCACAGAGCACAGCTCACAACTCACATAACACAGCTCACAGCGCCACAAAACACAGGTCACAACTCACACAATACAGCTCACAACACATACAACACAGCTCACAACTCACACAGCACAGCTCACAACTCACATAACAGCTCACAACTCACACAGCACAGCTCACAACTCACAGTGCACAGCTCCACAAAGCGGGCGCTATGAGACCTCTGGGCAGGTGACTTTCTCTCACCAAGCCTTCGAGAACCCTGGGGATTATGAGAGAACCTAGATTTGGAAAGGGCAGATTTGTGAGGACAGAGTGAGTTCACATGTCTAAGGAGCTTATAGCAGTGCCGCTTATCAAACTCAACAAATGTCCGCAAAAAACAGGGCTGATGGGGCCTGCTCTAACAACAAACAGGGCTGATGGGGTCCAGTAAAAATGTGTACTGTGAAATTCCACCTGGTCCCCCGCCCTTTTTTCATGATCCTTGTATTCACCTCAAATGGACCCTAAAATATTTTCTGTAAATTTCTAAACCATTTTCATGCTCCTTTAGCCTTAAACTACACATGATCACAAGCTTAATAAAAACAAAAAAACATTCATGACGGAACCGCTTAGTTTCAAAAGCACAGGGAACTTCAGAAGGTTAAAGATCCGGGCAGGAAAAACACAAGACACTCGGATAGGGTGATCTTTGCCCTCTCTTCAGACAGAATGAGGGCATCTGGACCAAGCATCACCCTTCTGTGTGTCCATATTCCTGGGATCCAAAAACTTGTGAGCAGAGCAGCTGTTTTCCTGAATAAAGACCAAGCCCAGTGGTCATCTGGGTGTACCCTTGAGGAACTCCAAAGTGAATTACCAGACAAACTCCTCCCCTACCCCCTGCCCAGAGAAAGGAAGGTCAAAAAAGGAAGTAGAAGAAAAAATGATTCAGAAATTTCTACAATAAACTAAAGTCCCCCCTCCCCCAACTCCCTATGGTGGATATAGTCTTTCCTTGTTTCCACTTTCCTTTCTGTTTCCACTGGCTTATAAGAAAGCTCCATTTGGCAATGCTGGCTCCCCTAAGTTGTGCAGTGAGAAGGGAAAGGGATTTTGTTTCATTGGTGCTGGGATTTATGTTTGAGTCCCTGCTTGGGCAGAGGAAAGATGTGTATGAAACAGCCTTGGGTGCGCTCAGGGATGCATGTGAAAGTGCCTCCTGCCTCCACTTCAGGGAGAAAACTTTAGGGTCCTTTGCAGTGTGTGCCTCAAGGCCGAGAAATCTCAGGTGACCTTGGATGTTTATTCCACTGGAGATGGGAAGGGAGGTGGGCTATTGTGGACACAGATTTCCAGACCCTTCTCTTTGGATCTAAAGGTCATGGAGACTCCAGATTTCCAAAGGGCTGAGGCTACACCCCTCTAGTCTTGTTCTGGTTTCACTCTTGCGTCATCATAAAGCAAACAGCAACAGAGCACAATCAAACACACTCAGCTGAACACAAGCAGGCCCAATCAAGGTTTTATTTCCTGAGACCTTATCTCCAACTGCCACATTTTTTTTTTTTTGCCTCCAGTTTGGGTCTTAATTCTCTTTCTGATCATCCCCAGAATAAAAACCATCAAAGGAAAAGCATCCTTTTTAGCTCCTCTTCAAAAGAGTGGTGCTTGAAACTCTATTTTCAATTAATCAAGTTCCTTTTCTCCCCACTCCTTAAAAAAGAGAACCATAGTTCATAGGAAACAGTTAGACCCACCTCAAAATAACCTGACCTATTCCCTTCCCAATTTTGTCTGATGAAAGCAACTTTAGGTGGAATCATGAATCATGAGAGGCAAGCTAAGAAACCAGGTTGCGCTATGAGCAATCTGGCGTCTAATTAGATTTTGCTCTTGTAATTACTTGACCCAAACCATACCTTATAAGAACCTCTGAGACTAGAATAGACTTTCCCCCCTTAACTTTTCTCTTCCATTAAACCGAATTTCCGTGAATCCTTTCAGATCAGTATTCCTCCCTAAGCTTGGAAAAATTCTAGAAGCAGTCCACTGTGCCCGCTTCCGCCCCATCTACAGGGGGTTTCTCAAAAACCATCCCTAGGACTGAGACATCAAAGCCGATGTTTCATTTCTGACTTGACTGAGGAGGGCCCAGCGGTCCTGCCTAGGCAGGTCTCCCTGACGCAGCCGCCAACAGGTACAAGGACAGCGACAGCAGGGCCCAAGCGACCAGGACCCGGCCTCGGGTGCCGTGCTCACCCAGTCGAGGCGAGGCCCGGGCGAGGGCCGGGGCGCCGGCTTCCAGGCCTTCCTGCTCGCCCTCTGGGGCGCGGCTGAGGCTGTAGCTGCTGTAACCTCGGTGCAGCGCGAACTTGCAGACGCTGCGGCCGCGCCAGGTGCAGTTGAAGAGGTAGCAGCCGAGCGCGGCGGCCGGGGGCGCGGGCCGCCGGGGCTGCTCCACCACGGCCACGGAGCAGCGCGGCTCGAGGCAGCAGGCCTGCAGGCACTCCCGCCAGTCCCGCACGGCCGCCGGCGCGCTCAGGAAGCTGGCGCCGGCCGCGATCGAGTCCTTGGTGCGGATGATGGCGTCGGGCCTGGCCCTGTAGCCGCCGCCCCCGGGGCCCGGGCAGCCTTCCTGGGAGTCGCCGCCCGCTCGCAGCTCCAGCTCCAGCTCCTCCTGCGGCCTTTCCTGCTGCAGCTGTCGGCGGAACTCCTCCAGCAGCTGCTCCACCCCCGAGAGCTGCGCGTGCAGCTCGGACAGCGGCGCGGAGGGCGAGCCGGCCGCGCGGCCACCGGGCAGCCACAAGCACAGCAGCAACAGGCCGGGCAGTGCCCGGCGCGGCGGCGGGCGCCTGCGCCCCGAGCCCGCGCCCTCCCGGGCGGCGGAGGCCATAGCGGGCGGCGGCGGAGGAAGGGAGGCGACGCTGGGCTTCAGAGCGCGAGGGAGACGGAAGTCGGGCGAGCGCCGGCCCCGGGGTTCTCCGGCGCGGCCGCGGCGGGCACTAGGCACCGGGGACCTCAAAGCGCGGCCTCCCCGGGGCCCCGCTGCGCCCCCGAGGCCGCAGGCGCGCGGTCGCCGGCGGGAAGCGCAGCGGCTGGAGGCATAGCCGGCCCGCCGCCCTGGCACCGCTCCTCGTCCTTTCCCGGGGCTCCCGGGCGCGGCGGCGACTCTCGTCCAGGAGCCGGGGGCAGATCGGCGAGAGGGAGGACGCGTCTGCGGGATGAGCACCGGGAGGCGGGGCAGCGGCCGCGGGAGGCGGGGCGTGTCAAGCCCCGCTCCGGCCCAAGTCTTCGGGCCCCGCCCCCGCGTCTTCGGGCCCCGCCCCCCGCGAGTTCGGGCCCCGCCCACGTTCGTTGTGTTGGGGGTCCGGGCGGGGGAGGTAGCCTCGGAAAGAAGGCGGTGCCCCAGGGCGGGCGTTCTGGTTCAAGCGTGCTGGGCTTATTTTTTTTTTAATTAAAAAAATCTTTTTGTCAGTTAATAATTTATTGCTTTTTGACTCCAAGTACACTCTTCAGTACACCCTCGGAGATAAACAAATGAATTCTTTTAAATCATTGCTTTTTTTCTAGTAGCAGGGAGAAGACATGATTTTATGTTTCACCTTTTTTTTCTTGAAGTTTAACTGCTTCACAATACTGTGTTAGTTTCTGATATACAGCGAAGTGAATCAGCTATATGTCAGCACGTGGAAACAGCCTAAGTGTCCATCGACAGATGAATGGAAGGTGTGGTCCACATATTTAAGCGAATATCGTTTAGCCATTTAAAGGAACAAAATTGGATCATTTCTGAGATGTGGATGGACCTAGAGTCTGCCAGACAGAGTGAAGTAAGTCAAAAAGAGAAAAATAAATATATGTGAAAAATAAGTATCATATATTAAGAATAAATATCACATTATAATATCATTATTAACCAGCCAGACCTGCTCCCGTGTCTTCTCAATGCGAAGCAGGCTCCTGGAATGGAGGGGAGGCGATGTCTCCTTGTGATCTCAGGGCCACCCTAGAGAAGGGACATGCTCAACTGGGGAACCACCTGGCACCATCTTCAGCCCTTCACCTCCGGTGTCCATGATTGTTTTCACCTTAGCGCCCCAAGATGCACTTGGTAACAGAAGACGGGCAGTGCTGTGAAAAATACACAGTTTGTCACATTCATTCAATTTTCCAGAAACTTAGCTAGGAATCTGAGCACAGTCACTGAAGGGGAGCTGCAAAGTTCGCTCCACAGTGCGCACAGAGGCCTTTAACTGAGGTGTTATAAGATTGAGAGGAATTGTTTTATGTGACCTAATAAAGTGCAGGCTACTTTATGATAACTGGAATTCTTAACAAGGAAAGCCTCTCACTCTCAGAAAATATGAATAACCTTTTGTTCATTTGCTCCCTATTCTTGAGATTAGATTCTAGATCCTAGAGATACCCAAAAGACGGTGTTAAAATTTAGTTATCCATAGCCAGACACTTTTTATCATGTCTGAAAGCTTCTGAAATCCCTTTGATTGGACTCCAGTCATATCCTCCCCACAATTCCCACCCCTCTCAAACTGATACAAAGGCATTGACACAATTGGCACATAAGGTGGAGAGGTTGTTGTTTACTTGCTAGTTCAGTTGAATTCAGGAGCTCAGTTGTGTCCGACTCTTTGCGCCCCCGTGTACTGCAGCATGCCAGGCTTCCCTGTCCATCACCAACTCCTGGAACTTGCTCAAACTCATGTCTTTTGAGTCAGTGAAACCATCTAATCATCTCATCCTCTGTCATACCCTTCTCCTCCTGCCTTCAATCTTTCCTAGCATCAAGGCCTTTTCCAATGAGTCAGTTCTTTGAATCAGGTGGACAAAGTATTGGAGCTTCAGCTTCAGTATCAGTCCTTCCAATGAATATTCAGGACTGATTTCCTTCAGGATTGAGTGATTTGATCTCCTTGCAGTCCAAGGGACTCTCAGGAGGCTTCTCCAACACCACAGTTCAAAAGCATCAATTCTTCCACACTCAGCTTTCTTTATGGTCCAACTCTCACATCCATACATGACTACTGGAAAAACCATAGCTTTGACTAGAAGGACCTTTGTTGGCAAAGTAATGTCTCTCCTTTTTACTATGCTGTCTAGGTTGGTCATAACCTTTCTTCCAAGGAGCAAGAGTCTTAATTTCATGGCTACAGTCAGCATCTGCAGTGATTTTGGAGCCCCCCAAAATAAAATCTGTCACTGTTTCCACTGTTTCCCCATCTATTTGCCATGAAGTGATGAGACCAGATGCCATGATCTTAGTTTTCTGAATGCTGAGTTTTAAGACAGCTTTTTCACTCTCATCTTTAACTTTCATCAAGAGTCTTTTTAGTTCTCCTTCACTTTCTTCCATAAGGGTGGTGTCATCTGCATACCTGATGTTATTAATATTTCTCCTGGAAATCTTGATTCCAGCTTGTGCTTCACTGAGCCCAGCATTTTGCATGATGTACTCTGCATGTAAGTTAAATAAGCAGGGTGACAATATACATCCTTGACGTACTCCTTTCTCAATTTGGGACCAGTCTTTTGTTCCATCTCTGCTTCTGTTTCATCTTAACCTACATACAGATTTCTGAGGAGGCAGGTCAAGTAGTCTGGTATTCCCATCTCATAAAAAATTTTCCACAGTTTGTTGTGATCCACACAGTCAAAGGCTTTGGCGTAGTTGATGAAGCAGAAGTAGATGTTTTTCTGAAATTCTCTTCCTTTTTCTATGATACAGAAAACATTGGTAATTTAATCTCTGGTTCCTCTGCCTTTTATAAATCCAGTTTGAACATCTGGGAGTTCACAGTTCACGTACCACTGAAGCCTGGCTTGGAGAATTTTGAGCATTACTTTGCTAGCATGTGAAATGAGTGCAATTGTGTGACAGTTTGAACATTCTTTAGCATTGCCTTTCTTTGGGATTGAAATGAAAACCATTTCCAGTCCTGTGGCCATGGTTGAGTTTTCCAAATTTGCTGGCATATTGAGTTCAGTACTTTGACAACTCTAATAATTTGGCCACCTGATGCGAGGAGCTGACTCATTTGAAAAGACCCTGATGCTGGGAAGAATTGAAGGCAGGAGGAGAAGGGGATGACAGAGGATGCGATGGTTGGATGGCATCACTGACTCAATGGACATGAGTTTGAGTAAATTCTGGTAGTTGGCGATGGACAGGGAGGCCTGGCATGCTGCGGTCCATGGGGTTGCAAAAAGTCAGACACGACTGTGCAACTGAACTGAACTGAACTGACTGACAACATCATCTTTTAGATTTGAAATAGCTCATCTGGAATTCCGTCACCTCCACTAGCTTTGTTTGTAGCAATGCTTCCTAAGGCTTGCTTGACTTCACATTCCAGGATGTCTGGCTCTAGGTAAGTGATCACACTATCGTGGTTATCTGGGTCATGAAGATCTTATTTGTACAGTTCTGTGTATTCTTGCCACTTCTTCTTAATATCTTCTGCTTCTGTTGGGTCCATGCAATTACTGTACTTTATTGTGCCCATCTTTACATGAAATGTTTCCTTGGTATCTCTAATTTTCTTGAAGAGATCTCTAGTCTTTCCCATTCTACTGTTTTCCTCTATTTCTTTGCACTGATCACTTACAAAGGCTTTCTTATCTCTCCTAGCTATTTTTGGAACTCTGTATTCAGAATGGATATATCTTTTCTTTTCTCCTTTGTCTTTCATTTCTTTTCACAGCTATTTGTAAGGCCTCCTTAGACAACCATTTTGCCTTTTTGGATTTCTTCTTCTTCGTGAGGATTTTGATCCCTGCCTCCTATACAGTGTCACAAACCTCTGTCCATAGTTCTTCAG
This sequence comes from Antilocapra americana, assembly GCA_007570785.1. Taxonomy (NCBI): domain Eukaryota; kingdom Metazoa; phylum Chordata; class Mammalia; order Artiodactyla; family Antilocapridae; genus Antilocapra; species Antilocapra americana. The sequence goes on along the minus strand of ML660777.1, from coordinate 56,298 downwards.
GCACTCTGTCTATCAGATCTAATCCCTTGAATCTATTTGTCACTTCCACTGTATGATCGTAAAGGATTTGATTTAGATGATACCTTAATGGTCTAGTGATTTTTCCTACTTTCTTCAGTTTCAGTCTGAATTTTGCAGTAAGAAGTTCATGATCTGAGCCCCAGTCAGCTCCTGGTGTTGTTTCTGCTGACTGTATAGAGCTTCTCCATCCTCAGCTGCAAAGAATATAATCAATCTGATTTTGGTATTGACCATCTGGTGATGTCCATGTGTAGCGTCGTCTCTTGTGTATGTTAATTACTAAGTCCCGTCCAACTCTTTTGTGACTGCATGGACTGTGGTCTGCCAGGCGCCTCTGTCCACGGGATTTTCCAGGCAAGAATACTGGAATGGGTTGCCATTTCTTTCTTCAGGGGATCTTCCCAATCCAGGGCTTGAGCTGGCATCTCCTGCACTGGCAGATGGGTCCTTTACCACTGAGTCACCTGGGAAGCTCCAAGGTAGAAAGGTACCAAATTCTAAAAGAAGAAAACTCTAGAGAATACAGTCATTGCTCATATTAAAGATAGACTAATATAGCTACCTATAAAAATCTTGACTCTACATTCATAGAGTAATTTGGGAATAAATCCGTGATTTGCTGCTGGGAACTCAAATACTTAGCGGTTTGCTATGTTACATTATAGATTTCTCCAGCAGTCTCCAAAGTGCCTTCCAAATTGCTGACAGGACAATTTTGCTGGCCCTGGATCTGGGGCAGCAGGAATTCCTTGACATGTTTGTTGAACCGATTGTTCCAAGTCTGGCTCTTCCAGGCTTGGAGATACCAGCCCTGACTCTCGCTGGGATGGCTGCTTCAAGACCGACAGTTCCAGCTCTGGTTGCTCCCAGGTAGGATATCCTAGGTCCGTTCACTCCAAATACGCAGGTTTCCAGAAGAAGTCACCAAGCAGTCCTGTGGTTGTTGAGCCTTGAGTCACAGAGTCGCTGTTCCTCAGTCAGTTTTCTGGTTCTGAAACCAGGGCTTCACCTGTTTGTAGCTAAGGTTCAGGATATTGGAAAGTTTTGCATCTGCTGGAGGCTGATTCCTACCTCTGAAGTCTGTCATTGAGCACAGACACCTGGGTCTGAGGGAACCTGGCTCTGACCTTCTGTTTCCTACGTGGGCCCTCTCTTCTTTCCTCTCTGCACTTTTCTCTGCAGGCATAGGCAATAGTTTTACTCTGAGGCCTGTGGAAGGATCGAGACTGTCTAGTCTCCTTGTCAAGAGTCTCAGCAGATGACCCTTGCAAGGATACCCGGTTTCCTTCAGGCCCAGAAATTTCAGACACTGCTGAAGAGTCCCTCGAGTTGGATGCTTTGAGGCCAAGCAGGCTGGGTCCATTCTCATGTTGTGGAGTTGAAGGAGAGAAAAAAAAAACAACCTGTGAACTAGATGGTAGGAAGAGTCCAGGCTTAAGAACCTAGGTAGAAGAGCTTAGAGAAAGGTGACGATCTCCAGGTGTAAAAGAATTAGAAGGAAAGAATGGAATCAACTGTCAGATAACAGGAGCCAACCACCCCAATCTAGAGAAAGGAAAAAAAAGTCTTGATTCTTAAATGAGGTCATACTCTCCAGCAGGCAGGGGTCCCTCCCTTGCCTGCCCTCCTGTCTTCGCCCAGAGTACCTGCTGCCCTCCTAATGACTGTGACCCCGTTGAAATCAGGTTAAAGAGGCTTGCTGCGATGACCCAGTGGAGTTTATGACTCTACCATAAAGTGGATGGTGGAGGTGTGTGATATTGCTGAAAAAGAAATAGGAGATAAAAATCCTTGTCTTTACTTCTATTCTGAGCAAATGTTGTTTCCAGATGCTGTTGTCTTCAGTTTAATAAAAATATTATGTTGTTGTTTAGCCAGTAAGTGGTGTCTGACTCTTAGTGACTCCAGGGACTGTAGTCTGCCAGGTTCCTCTGTCCATGGGATTTCCCAGCAAGAATACTGCAGTGGGTTGACATTTCCTTCTCCAGGGCATCTTCCTGACCCGGGGATTGAACCAGTGTCTCCTACACATGTTTCCTGCATTGTAGGCAGTTTCTTTACTGCCGAACCACCAATAAAAATACTGTTGTTGTTTAGTGTCTCAGTGGTGTCTGACTGTTTGTGACCCCATGGACTCAGCACACTGGGCCTCCATGTTCCTCACCATCTCCTGAGGTTGGCTGAAGTTCATGTCCATTGCATTGGTGGTGCCATCCAGCCATCTCATCCTCTAATACCTTCTTCTGTTTCTGCCCTCCATCTTTCCCATCATCAGGTATCAATAAAAATATTAGTTCTTTGCAAATGTACTGTGCCTCTACCACAAATAGTCACTATTTTCTGACTAAAAACTGAGGGAGGGAAAGCAGTTCAGCCCCTGGGCCTGAGGAGGCATCAGTAGGTAAAGGCAGGTGACCCCAGCTGGCACCTGTCGCCAGGCAGCTATTCTTGGGTGGCATTTCCAAGCTAAAAGAAAAAAAGACGGACAGGAAATGACAGGGGATGTAAGTTTCTTCCCCGTCCCTGCCCTTTTTTGCTTCCCTTACAACCTCCCTCCCCTTCTCCTCCCTTCACTGATGTCTCCATTTAACCCCCATGTGCTGTGGACACATCCACCTGAATGGCTGAGGACTTCCCCAGGGAACATGCCGATGCCAGTACAGTAACCCTAACACATATTGGGGAGGGGGGTCCACCGTGTGAAGAGGAGAGTGCCATGTGACCCAAGAGACAAAAAACACATGATCCGGTCTGAGTTCTGCAGTTAACAACCTAGCTGAAAAAACAAAAACTATCTGGTGGGAAGTAAACAAATATTATGATACGATCAGTTGTAGGGTGGCCTCTGGCCAAGATAAAGTGCTTTTATGGAGCTGGGAGGATGCCAGGAGTAGAAGACTCTGGAAGTAGAGAATTCCTAGAGTCAGTGCTGTGGGTAGGGTGGAGTGTTTGCTGGAGTCCTGAGCCCTGTTTCCTCTGAAACTGCTTCCGCAGCGCTAGAAAGAGTTCAGGACACATGTGGCCGTGGGTATCTAAGGGTGGGGCTGGTGCCGGGGTGGGGGGTGGGTCTCGCTGTGCAGGTTCCTCGCTTCCTGCCTGAGCTGCTGGACAGACCTGGGGGAGAGCTGGGAAAATCTGGGGTGGGAGGTAAGAGGGAAGGCAGGAAGGTGAGGAGGAAGGTGAAGCGAGAAGAAAGGACGAGGGAGAGATTAGGGGACAGTGAGGGGGACCCAGGCTGGAGAGGGGCAAGGCAGAGCGCTTGTGGTAGAGGGTTCGCGCCCTGCCCCCCCTTCCTTCTGGTTCATCTCCACCTCCCTTCTTTGCCCCACACTGCCCATCTGGTGCCACCAACCCCTTTCGACCTCCCCACCTCCATTCACTGTCTCACACTCTTCACACTCAAACAAACACTCCCGTTGGTATCCCCACTCCCACCTGTTGCACCCCCAGGAGTCCCTCCCCGTGAACTTTGAAGGCAGGAGGGGATTGAAAGGAATACAATCGCTTAGAGACTCCAGGCTGATTGGCAACTGAAGGAGGGAACAAAGTTCAGCCCCCGGGCCTGCCGGAGGCACCAGCAGGTCAAGGATGGTGACCCTATGGCATCTGGCCCCAGGCAGCTATTCTTGGGTGGCATTTCCAAGCTAACAGAAAAAAAGATCGAAAGGAAGTGATGCAGGAGTGTCAGTTTCTTTCTGTCCCTGCCCACTTTGGCTCCCTTACAACTTCAGTTCAGGCCCAGGCCAGGAATAAGCCTGCTAATTTATTCCAAAATCCAGGCCAAGGAAAGGGGAGCCAGAGGGAGGCTGTCGTCATGGCAACTGCTCCAACAACAGCCATCACCCGCTTGGCCCCTTACTCCCCATCCATGTTTCTTCTCACAGCCCCCACAGTCACAGACACAAGCCCCCTCATACTCCACACTGCCCTCTGTCACCCACACTCCACCCTGACTCTCCAGCTCCGCACACTCATACACCCACCCGTCATACGCTCCATGCTTCTCACTTACACTCCTTCCACCCTTGTGCACATCAGCCCTCGAGAAATGTTCCATGCAGGTCTCCTCACACTCTCTCCCCACTTTGCACACCCCATCCCCCACCACACACTTTCTTTCACACACAAGTGCCTGCTTGCCTGCCCTCCACACTCTCCACTCTCTGCCAAGACACACTGGGCTCCCCTCCCACAGGGACCCTGGCTTCCTCACACTGTCTCTGTACACACTCCTTCACACCAAGTCCCACACAGAAGGCTCCCGCCTACTTCCACTGCCATCCAGAAACTTTCCCCTCACAGCCATTTCCCTTCACCCTCTTCCTCCTCTCTGGGTCCCCCAGGGCATCCCCCCTCTGGGCCTTCTGCATACACAGACTGTCCACTCCCCTTCTGTCCCAGACTCACCTGTCCACAGTCTCACACACACACACACACACACTCACTCACACACACACATCAAACACCCAACGTCCTGACATACTAATAACTTGTAGTTGCTCCCCTCACACCCAACACACTCACCCTAGTGGTCCCTCGCTCTCTTCACACTTACCTTCCTCATCAAAAACAAGTGTCCCACCACACACACTCCTCTCTTCTGCCCTTCTTCTCTCAGGCACAACCCCCTTTCGATCACACACACACACTCATACTCTGATGGTCCTCCCCCAAGACAGGGCACCCTGCAGCAGTCTCAGAGCCCACACGCAGCTCCGGGTGGTTCTGGGAAGAGGCTGGCTGCCAGGACTTTGCCCCAGGGCTGACCCAGGAATTTTAGGTCTCTACCGGTCAATCCTAAACTAAATCAACCCTGAATATTCATTGGAAGGACTGACGCTAAAGCTGAAGCTCCAATACTTTGGCCACCTGATTCAAAGAATTGACTCATTGGAAAAGACCCTGATGTTGGGAAAGATTGAGGGTGGGGCAACGGAGGATGAGATGGCTGGATGGCATCACTGACTCCATGGACATGAGTTTGAGCAAACTCCAGAAGATAGCGGAGGACAGGGAAGTCTGGTGTGCTGCAGTCCGTGGGGTCACAGAGAGTCGGACATGACTTAGCAACTCAGCAACAGCCTGGATCCTACCCGAAACAGTGCCTACTCCTTCTTAATGCTCCAGCCCCATATCTAAAGCAACTCACCAGATACACTCCTACTAGCGTACAGCCCTGAGACCCCATGAATAGTCATATTCATACATGAATCAACCTAAAATTAATTTTTGTATATTGTGTTAAATAGAAATTCCTTTTTAGTTACATCATTGACCAGTTATCCCTTTCCTATGTACTGATCAGTACACCCTTCACTGGTATTTCTTGCCACACCTACTAAGATGTCAAGTTTCTAGACATCCCTGGGTCTATTTCTTTGCTCTTTTCTAAAACTTGTCTCCTGTCTGCATTATGACTCACCAACTGCCTTTGGTGTTGGGAATGCAGCTCAAGCCAATGCCAGCTGGGTTGAAAGTGAAGTCCTTTCATAAAAAATTACCAGACTCGACAGCTTAAAACAATCAAAATTTATTCTTGGCAGCTGTGGAAAACAGAAGTCTGAAATAATTTGTGTCCTTTATACACAGGAGTTTTAATAAAAACTTGTGGTTCTCATCAGAAAAGAAAAATGTACAGCATCTTCATAACTGAATTAAGTAATTTTATTCCAGACAGGAGAAAACTTCCTATTTGGCTAGATCCTAGTGAAAACTGAGATATTAATTTTTTGTTGAAATGTGATTCCCCTACAGTTTGGTGCACAAATCTCAATAAATGCTCAGTCAGTCAGTTCAGTCACTCAGTCGTGTCCAACTTTTTGTGACCCCATGAATTGCAGCACGCCATGCCTCCCTATCCATCACCAACTCCCGGATTGAGTCAGTGATGCCATCCAACCATCTCATCCTCTGTCCTTATTAAGGAATGTAGAAAAAAGTTTGTCTTTTCTTCCTCCTTGAGAATTCCAGACCCCTATCTCCTCCTTGAGAGCCCCAGACCCCTTTCGATTCCTCGGAGACCCTGGAATTCTTATCAACCTGCCTAGGAACTGCCTCTCTCAGCTGAGGACAGACACCTCTTCCCTGTGTCTTCACACGGCCCCCCATGCACCATACCAGGTCTGCTCCACTTTCTTATCAGGATATCAATCAGATTGGACTAGGGTGGACCCTAATGGCCTCATTTTAACCTTATTATTTCTATAAAGGCCTTGTCACTGAATATGGTCATATTCTGAGGTCCTGGGGGGTTAGGGTTTTAACACATGAATTCAGGGGAATACAATTCTGGCCATAAAAGCATGAAGTAACTTAACTGTGCATAAAAGTGAGAACACATAAAATATATCTCATTAAACCACATATATTTATTTCTAACTCAGTTTCCTCTTACTGGAATTTAAAAGTGCCAACAAACACTCCAATTCCACCCAACATTGAGGGAACTCATGGAAAAGCTTCAAGTAAAGCTGATAACTCTTAACTGATTATGAGCAAATATCTTATTTAGCAAATTCTTCAAAATGGCTAAGTCAATACATGATAAGGGCCCATCAACAGCCATGGAAAGTCCAAAGTTCTTTAGCTTCTTGGTAAACACACCTCTGAGTAGAAGAGAATATACTAGACTGGCAGCCAGACTCTCAGTAAGGATCAGTTTCTTCATCCAAGGGCTCATCTAACATTTCTACCCTCTCGTGGTCAATGGAAGGAACATCAGATGATGGAATGAAGAGCCGTTACATTAGATCAACTGTTGAACTGAATCACGGTATTGTCAGAAAAGAAATATTTTTTTCATCAAAGAACTGGGGAAACCCTGGGTACGATCTCAACAAGACAATACCCCACCTTTTGAAGTTTAGACCCTGCCGGTCCACTCCCTGCCACAGGAGTAGATACTTGGTTTCCCTCTGCTCACTGCACTATCTTGCTGCCCACACAGCCTCTTCTACCCCAACAACAGAGTAATTTCAGACCTACCGGGAAGTGCAGGGACCCAAGACTAAGAAAGAGCATCCTCCTAGGTACCATTAGACAGGGGCTTGGGTGAGACCCGTGGCTCACCTCTCCCAAGTCCTGACCAGAATAAACTTGCCCAGGAACCAGAGGCCAGCCTGTTTCTCACCTACCGTGGTCCCTGATTTCTTCATACATTTCATGACGAGATGAAGATGAAGATTAATGGGAGGATGCATTCAATTAATGGGATAGATGCAGGCTGGTGGTTATTGGGGGCCTTAGTGAGCGGTTCTAAAACAAAAAAAAGGCACAAGCTATGTCACATCTAAGAATCCAGTTCCTCAGCATCTACTGTCCCCAGACAGCACGTGTCCATCTACATAGGTGCTGGCTCATTACATGAAGCCATTGGCGTAGAAAGATGAAAGGAGTTGGGCTCATAAGAGAGCTCATATTTCTGTTAAGGGAGATGGCAAATGTTTATTTGATAATCTTGCAGGTGGACACGTTTACTGTGGGGAGTGCTTTTTATGGAGGACACAGCTGGGGAGGTGCTTCATTCAGTCTGGGGAGGGGTCAGGACTTCTCTAAGTGACATTTGAGCTGGTTAAAGGATCAGGACAACAGGAAGGAGAGAAGGTCTGGAAACACAGTATGGATACAAATCTGGGGACGATTTAGCAGGGCTGGGGAACTGGGTCATTGGTTAAGGAGGAAGGGGGCTCCTGTGCTGAGGGAGGTGGGCTGGGTAAGGAGGATGTTGGGAAATCATAGGCAATGCCCATCACTGACTCTCCAGACAGGAAGTCCCCCAAGAGATGAGTCACTCCAGCCATCTACCACATTTTCAACTGCACAAGCATATGTGCTCATATCCACACATGGAGGCACTAGACCTTTGAAGACAGCTACCCCTTCCTACCTCCCCCACACCCCACTGAGTTACCTGTGGGCCCTGGGGGCAGCATGTTCTCCCAGTGTTTCAGGAATTCCCTAAGCCAATAACAGCAGTCTCCCGTTGAGATCTTCCTGAAATACTCTGCCAGTTCCTGGTTGTTCTCCCACTCCTCCTCGATCCCTGTGGCTCCAGGATCGATGACTGTCCAGGATATGCTCATGGTGTCAAGGAGGAGGGCTGTCCGTCCACTGAGGCGGAAGTTCAAGGACGCACCAGAGCATTGCTTGGCCTCACACTGACAACATAGGCTGACCTGCAGGGTGGGAGGACCTGTGCCCCCCCACACAGTGAATCTTTCTGGACTGTCCACAGTCCGTCTTCCCCTGTCAGTCAAGTGTGTCTGCACATCTAGGGGCCCATGATCTTCCGACCTTGACCTCCCCCTCTTACCCATCAGGTCCACCGGGTCTCTAAGGCTGGATCGTGTTCAGTCTTTTCACAGGAAGGACCTCTCTACAGGCACTCCGCCCCTACCCCTCTCTTGCTGTCTCCAGCTCCCCACCCCCTTCCCATACTTACCTCTCGTCTCCTTTTTGTCCAGTTTGATGACAGGCAGGACCATCCTGAGCTCTCTTCCTGCTACTCCCAGCATTTGGCTTAATTCAGTCCATGCTTTGGTGGCATTTACCTCCTTCCCCAGGGCACCCAAAGGTTTGACCTTGTTGCTGTCACTCTCATACTGGAGGAAAGGCTTGGTGTCCACGGAGCCCTGGACTTGACACCAGGGCTGGCCAGGGCTGGGCTGAGACTTGACACCAAGGTCGAGGCACAGAGAGTGGGCATCTGTGAGAGAAAATCACAGGTGTGTCTGGGAGTTTCCTCCCCCAGGGCCTGGTTGCAGAGGGAGGGGTCTTATCCCAGACCCCCTCCTTTGCTCATCCTCAGTCCTGCCTCACCTTTAACTGTCTGAGGTTTAATCTTTTTGATGCTACTGTGGATCCCTTGGGTTCAATACTGTTAGCAGGAAGATTTATCTGACATATTTTTACCATCATGTACCAACTCTGAGGCAGCAAAAATAGAAGACAATGTCTGCCTTCTAGTCACAGATAAGTCACTAGATATGATAAGCCCAGCTGAATAAACAGATAAAATAAATAAGCACATGGCCCCAGACAGCTAGTTTACTCTTCCAGATGTCCCTCCCCACCTCCCATTTCACTAATCTCACCGATCTTCTCAGAGGTCTGTGATCAAGGCTGGGACAAGTCAGAGGGTGAAGGGCACCACCCAGCCTTTCTAGAAACAGTCCCTCGCTGCCCCTCACCCAGAGTTGCCCCCATATTCACCTTGACCCTCCAGGACCCAGCCCATGTGCACCCCTCCCTTCGCATTGCCTCCCACGGTGACTCTCTGTTGTGTTTTTGCTTCCATATAAGGATGATGTAAGATGTGTCAGAGTGCCATTTCCTCTGTTGTGGTTCATAATCCCTTTTTAGATCATCTGTCTTGGGGCACCACTGGGTGCTTGTCCTGAGAATGTGTTGCTTCAGTGATGTCCGACTCTTTGAGGTCCCATGCACTGTAGCCCACCAGGCTTTTCTGTCCGTGGGATTCTCCAAGAAAGAATACTGGAGTGGGCTGCCATGCCTTCCTCATGGCAAAGGGACATTTAACCTATCATTACCAAGAGTTTGTGAGGAGTGTCTGACAGTTCCAGTGTGGGGAAAAACTGATCTAGCTTTTCCTTAAATCATTTGTTTCCATGAGAAATCTTGGGCTTCCCAAGTGGTGCTCGTGGTAAAGAACCCACCTGACCATGCAGGAGACCTAAGAGATATGGGTTTGATCCCTGGGTCATGAAGATCCCTTGGAGGAGGAAATGGCAACCCACTTCAGTGTTCTTGCCTGCAGAAGTCCATGGACAGAGGAGCGTGGCAGGTTACAGCCCAAAGGGTTGCAAAGAGCTGGAAATGACTGAGGTGACATAGCCCAGGCACACAGGAGAAATCTAGCACGTCAGGGCCTCTGCTTTCATTCTCCCTCCATGTTATATAATGATTTCATATTTATATATATTGTGATGTGAAAACTATAACCGTCTAGATAACAACCATCATCACACTCATAGTTATAATTTTTCTTTCCTTTTGGTGAAAACTTCTACGATCTACACTCTTGACAGTTTTCAAATATACTGATACAATCCAGTTGTCCCTCATTTTCCCCTGGGGATTGGTTCCAGAGCCACCTAGGGTACCTCAATCCTCTGGTGCCTGGGTCCCATAGGCGGCCCTCTGTATCCACGGTTCCCTGCTGGAGAATTCAACCAACTCCGGAGTCAATCAATGGCCGATTGGGTGGTACTGCATTTATTGAAAATAATCTGAGTTCAAGTGGACCCACAGAGTTCAAACCAGTGTTATTCAAGGGTCAGCTGTACAGTATTTTAAGCCATGTTGTACATTACATCCCCAGGACTTATTTATTTTATAGCTGGAATTGTGTACTTTTGCTGCCTCACCCCTTCCTCCTGTCCTCCCCAAGCCCCATCTCTGATAATCGTCACCACTCTGTTCCATAATATTTGAGGCTTTTTTAAAAAAAAAAATTAAGGTTCCACGCAAGTGTGATAATATAATATTTGCCTTTGTCTTTCTGGCTTACCTCGCTTAGTGAAGTGCCTTCAAGGTGATTCATTGTTGTCACAAACGTCAGGATTTCTGCCTGCTTTATGGAGGAATACTATTCCTTTATGTGAATGACACTCATCCACTGACGGAGACTTAGGCTGTGCCGTGTCTAGTGCTGTTCTCACTCCAGTTTGTCTGTTGCTCATGCCTTGGGTTCTGCTGTCTCCACCCCACCCCAAGTGAGTCTCTCCCAGAGTGAGAGTCTGGTTTGAGTCAAGCCTGATTTTGCTAAATGTCTTTAAGTGTCGACAGGCCATAAACTTGGACTTGGTATGGACTTCCGTCCTTTCCCACAGGCTTTTGGAGGTGAGGAATTATCAGAACTCAACACTGAGCTCGCCTAGTAACTGCTATCCTGGTTAATTAAAAAATTTTTTTAATTGGAAGATAACCTGGAGAATTCCATGGACAGATGAGCCTGGAGGGCTACAGTCCATGGGGTCACAAACAGTTGGACACGACTGAGCGACTAACACACACACACACACACACACACACACACACACAACTGCTTTACAACGTTGTGTTGGTTTCTGCTGTGCAACAATGCCAACTCAGCCACAAGTGTATATATAAACCCTCCCTTTGGAACCTCCCTCCCACCTTGTCCTGGTTCATTTTCTGTGTCATCCTGACAAGGCTGAGGGATGCCCTTAGAGCTGGTAAAACATGATTTCTGGGTTTATCTGTGAGGGGGTTTCTGGCAGACATTAGCAGAATATTCATAGAGAAAGTATGAAAAGTGGTTTTGTATGAAGTTGTACTTTAAAAGTAAAGTAAAAAACAAAGTGAAGTTGCTCAGTAGTGTCCTACTCTTAGAGACCCCACAGACTGTAGCTTAACAGGCTCCTCCATCCATGGGATTTTCCAGGCAAGAGTACTGGAGTGGGTTGCCATTTCCTTCTCTAGAGGATCTTCCCAACCCAGGGATTGAACCCAGGTTTCCTGCATTGTAGGCAGACGCTTTACCATCTGAGCCACCAGGGAAGTCCAGGGAAGTTGTACTTTAGGTGTGTTCATAGGAAGGGGGCGCTCAGGGCTTCCTGTTCATCCATCTTGTTCCTGCTTTTGTGTGATCAATGATCTCTGATGTTCTTATTGTAACTGTTTTATGTTCCAGGACCTGTGCCCACATTAAATGGCAAACATAATCCATAAATGCTGTGTGTTCTGACTGCTCCACTGACCTTCCCTTCCCTTATCTCTTTCTCAGACCTCTTGAGTCCCCGAGACACACAATACTGAAATTAGGCCCAAAATAACTTTACAGTGGCCTTTAAGTATCCTAGTGAAAGGAAGAATCACATGGCTCTCACTTTAAATCCAAGGCATGGCCAAAGCCAGGCCAAGCCAGAAGACAGGCCATTTGCATCAGTTAATCAAATTGTGAATGCAAAGGAAAAGTTCTTAAACGAAATCAAAAGTGCTCCTCTAGTGAACACATGCATGATAAAGAAAGGAAAAGTTATCACCAAGGGAAAATGGTAAAATGGCTAGAAAAAAAGATCCTGAGTAGGTTCTGGGGTCTTTTATTGGACGGGAACGCGGTGGTACAGAGTCGACAATATGAAAGTAAAGAGGCTGATATTCCCTGGTTTACGCAGAGAGCCAATAAACGAGCCCCTATGCTCCAAAGAATTAGCCTGAAGGAGAGAAATAGAGAAAAAAGGGAGAGAGAGAAATGAATAAAGACATGGGGACCCAAGCTCTGATGGAGCAAAGGCATTTCATTCAACATAATGTGGGCATATATATACTGTTGTACAAGATAGCTTTTTCAACAAAGATAAAGATCAAAAATCTTACAACTTATCCAGGAAACATAAGGCTAGAATCCATCACAAAGGGAGGGGGTAGTAAATAAGCACTTTCCAGATCAAACAGGAAGAAGGTTGTAAATAGTTACTTTTCACTATAAGGAAATGCATGCATTCCTCAGTCCTTTGCCTCTCCACTTAATCTTTGAATACTTAAGGATTAATAAGGGACATAGGAATCCTGACAGACCAAAAAACAGCACACAGGAAGCCTCCTGCCAAATGCTTCCTGCCAAGTAGGATGTTCATCAGACATGGTAACAGACATGACATGGTACATCTACTGTGTCACTGTGATTGGACACCAGCCTTGGGATTCCTAGGGTCTGAACTCCTGAGGTCTGAAGTGAGCAGCATTCTCTGCCATCTCATTTTATGAACAACAAATTATATGTCAGTAAAACGATAGCTTTTAAAATAAAATAAAATCAGTTCCAATCACCAGGAAGATAAATGGTAAAGAATTTCTAAAGCTAGAAAACTACATTCCAAGGGAGAAATTGCTTCAGGACCTATATAACTTTGAGCCAGCCTTGTGTGAAACTGTCAAACTGAAACTCTCCCAGGATCTTCCAGTGGTAGTTGCTTAGCCACACCAGCAGGATCATTCAGTGATGGATTTGTCACACGAGTGTAGATGTCATGCAAAGGTATGCTCCTCAGTTCTTGCCTCATCACAACAAAGATTTGGAGTGACAAACACTGAAGCCCTCGGAGGCTCAGAGCTCTCAGGTCTTGGACAGACTGTGTTATAGCTCTTAAATAAATAAGTGTTACAGCTCTATATTATTTAGAAGATGATAGCAGGAGAATCCATCCTCGAAGTGTGAGGGAATGCTGATCCAAAGACGTGAAGAGAAGAACACCGCAGCTCATGGTGGGGGGAGAGGGAGAGTCCATCCTTGAAGCGTGGGAGAGAGAGAGAGTGCTCTGGCTCCTCTTTTGTATGTTTTTTCCTGCACCCCCCTGGGCCTGTCCTATGAAAATTGGGCTTAGACAGGAGTGCTGTTCTATCTGGAGTTCTCACTCAGGTCCTTGAACCTTCCTTTGACCTTCCTTGTTCTATCTTCACGGGCTTTTCCCTTTCTTGTCTTCTAGCCACCACCATTTTGGACTTCTGTTTCCTATTTTAACTACCTAACAGATTCATCGCTGAATGAGGCAGAGTGTGCACTGAGACAGAACCAGACCAATTCTATAAAGATAAATCAGTTTTTTCATCATGTGCTGTGTGCGCTTCGTCTCTCAGTCATGTCCAACTCTTTGTGATCCCATGAACTACAGCCCACCAGGCTCCCCTGTCCATGGGGATTCTCCATGCAGGAATACTGGTGTGTGTTGCTATGCCCTCCTCCAGGGGATCTTCCCAACCCAGGGATTGAACCCAGGTGTCCTGAATTGTAGGTGAATTCTTTAGCGTCTCAGCCACCAGGGAAGCACTTTTTTTCATTCTACTCACTCTCAAAACATAATATGGAACAAAAATGATTCATTATCTCTCGTTAAAAGATTTGTATTAAAAATATGCAAATTATGCAAACAGCAGCAGATCAAACGAGGCCTGGCAAAGACTGAGTCCTGAGGTCAATGGAGCCCATATCAGGGGCTTCCTGGGAGCACCATCTCCTGCAGAAAAGAAAGAGGCCTTGGTCCAGGAGGCTGAGGAAATCCTGTCACTTTCCTGGGGCTGCCCCTCCCCAGACCTCCCTCCAGCCCCGCCCTCTCTGGGGGGCTCCTATGTCCTCCAGCCCCAACCCCACTCCAGGCCCAGAAGCTTCTTGTCACCTTCTTCTTCCTTCCTGCATCACAGAGTCACCCCAGGCCCTGACAGCCCCTGCTTAGGCTCAGGACTGGAGCCACTGGGGAATCAATCTGCTCCCTTTACTCAGGTCTCAATCCTCCCCGAGGGGGCCTAAAGGACCAGGGAACAGGTGCAGGGAGGGGAGCCTTTGCTTCCTGACCCTCCCTTGGAGGACTGCAAGCAAACCTCTTTCCTTTGATCCCCTCCAGCCTCTGAGCCAGCAGCACACACAGCTCTCAGGACCAGGGTGCCTGCCCCCTATCTCTTCCTGGTCCTGTCCAGCTGGGCACCTCCACCCCAGCTCAGGCCTACCCATCCCATCACCTCTGCTCAAGGCAGGATGCCTCGGTGATGGAGGCTCTGGGTCCCCAGGAGGCTGGTGACGTGCAGGCTGAGTCACAACTGCTGCTGCTCCAGGAGCACAGGCCTGGCCTCACCCCTTCCCAGAGTCTCTCCTGTGGGACTCCTGCCTTGGCTGCTTGACCCAAGCCATGTCCTGTGAGAAGAGGCCTGTGGAGTTGGGTCTGCAAAGGCCTTCCCACCCCTTCCTCCTGGGATTAGAGCCCAGCCCCTCTCATCTGGGCCCCTGGGGGGTTCCCTTCCCTGCTGACACATCATGTGGAGGCCCATGCTGCTCTCAACCCCTGTGAGTCCTGCCCTCGCCCCGAGTACCTGCTGTTCTCACACCACCTACCCTGGGCCCTGCCAGCCAGCAGTCTGTGCTCAGTCAGGGGACTTGGCTAAACCCTTTTAACTTCCAACAGGCCCCCAGCCACTCCCCACTTCCCACTGTCAGACGACAGTGAGGTGCTATCAGAACTGAGGCCTGAGCTTGTCTAAGTTCTTGCTCTCAGGTTATATGAGGTCTTATTCACCTAGTTCATTTTCAGGATGAGGAGGTTCAGTGAGGGGCAGGGGTTGGCTGGGATTCACTTTCCCCATCCTCACACCAGGCCCTGTGCCCCTGCCTTCCCTCTGAATTCTGCCCTCGTACCTCATTTTGTAAAGGATCCCGGCTATTCCGAAGCCAACGATGAAGACACTGGTGGGAACCACGTAACGGACCCAGGTGATGTGACTGGTGGCTGGGGCCGTGGGCTGCACTGTAGGGGGGACTGTGGTCGCTGATGCTGCAAGGAGAGTAAGAGTGAAGCCCTTGTCCAGACTCCAAATTCGGCAGATGACTCCTCAGCCCCCCTGATTCAGGTACCCCTACTGTGCAGACAGCTTGCACCCATCACATGGAGGCCCCTGTGATAGATCCTCAGGTGACATAGGAGGAGCCCAGTCCTCACGAGGGTCTGACAGCTAATGGGGGAGGAAGGTTTCCAACACAGCCACTCAGTCCTGCTGTGACATCAGAGACGATGACCTGAGGATGGAGTCCTAAGGAGCTGACAGTAGAGGTGGTATTGACAGTTTTCCCGAAGTAGAATTGGTGACATTTAAAAGAAGATTTTGGACAGAGGGTACAGTGAGAAATAAATCCCAGAAATCAAAAAGATGTCTACAGGATTTGGATCAGCAAAAATTCACATTCAGTTGTTCAAATGCCTGTGCTGTAAGGAAGAGAAATCAGGAGGTGGAAGAGGAAGGGTGACAGAGTATCCCCGGATCATGGTTCTCCCAGGAACAACTCACTTTTTTAATTTATTTGTTTTACAGTCTTATATTTTATTTTTATTCACACCAAAAATATTGTTAATTGGGGTATAGACATTTACAATGTTATGATAGTTTCAGGTCAACAGTGAAGGGATTCACCCGTACATATACATGTACCCCTTCTCCCCTAAACCCCTCTCCCATCCAGGCTGGCCTATAACATTGAGTTGAGTTCCATGTGCTATACAGTGGGAGAGTGTTGATTATCCATTTACATATAGCAGTGTGTACATGACCTTCCCAAGGTCCCTAACTGTCCCCTCCCCTAGGTAAACATAAGCTTATTTTCTAAGTCTGTGAGTCTCTTTCTATTTTGTAAGTTCCTTTGTACTATTTCTTTTTAGATTCCATATATAAGGCATGTCATATGAGACTTCTCCTTCTCTTTCTGACTTACATCACTCAGTATGACACTCTCTAGGTCCATCCATGTTTCAGGAGCAGGTCACGTTAGATGGATCACTTTGCTAAAACACATGCACACACAGACACACACAGACACACACACACACAGAGGGGGACGGTCCATATCACCTTGAGTGGACTACCACTTCCTTCTACTTGTCTCACTTACCTGAGGGCTTCAACATTTTCTTCCGGCACACCATAAAATCCTGAAGCCAAGCCTGACAATCTCCTATAGAGACCTTCTTGAAGAAGTCGGTCACATCTCTGTCATTCTCCCACTTCTCTTTAATCTGTCTCCCTCCAGAATGAACCTCTGTCCAACGTCCATTCTCTGAATCAAAGTGGAGGGACATTTGTCCATTGAAGCTGAACTGCCAGGATCCACTGATGTGTCCATCCTCTTCACACAAGCACGTCATCCTGCCCTGCAGGATCAGAGGGCCTGACCCCACAGAGGAAAAGAAAGAGGTCAGGCTCCAGACTTGACAAATTCTTTGCCTCACTTTGGTCCACCTTCCCTGGGCCCAGGTAATCTGGCCCTGTTGTCTCCTCCGAGGCCTCTCCCTCCACTGCACTACTAGGGAAGGACCAATATCTAACTGCACTTTTTACCCATAAACAATGGATGCAGCTAAGCCCCCAGTGTGCCCCTTCAGTATTTGGACTTCCTAACTCACCCCTGGACTCGACGGACATGAGTCTGACTTGATGGACATGAGTTTGCGTAACCTCTGGGAGTTGGTGAAGGACAGGGAAGCCTGGCGTGCTGCAGTCCATGGGGTGGCAAGGAGTGGGAAACGACTGAGCGACTGAACTGAACTGAATTGAACTCACCTTTGGCCATGCGTTTCTCCGGTATAACGTCAGGCAATTGCCCCTTGAGGAAGTCCCCGATGTCTCTCAGTGTTTCTCTCTGTGTTTCCCAAGTGTCTGTAGTTTTCACCTCCTCTCCCAACGGACTTGTGGATTGGATCATGGCGCCACCACAGTCACAGGAGAGAAAAACATTCCCGTCTATCTGGCCTTGAACCACACACCATGGCTCTTCAGGATTGGGCTGAGGATTGATGGTGAAGTCATAGCAAAGAGAGTGAGTATCTGTGAAGGAAAATGCAGGTGAGGGCAGGTTTTGGAGATGACCCATTACCTCCTCTCCCCTCTTATGTGAGAACAGAGTAAAGCTGCAGGGCTGGGTTGGCAGAGCAGGAAGGCCTCCCTGCTCTCCAACACTACCTACAGGCTGAGCTAGCAGAGAAACCACATAACATTATCTCTGCATTGCTCATAAGGCCAACACAGAACCCAAAGCTGCAGAAAGGAGAACTCACAATTAGGGCTCACAGGTTTTAGCAAGGCCAGGGAGATGTTGCTGATCTACCACTTTGATGGGTCTTGGAATCCTGGAGAAGGCCTGGCCCACATGGCATAAAAGAGAAACTCTAGAACTTCCAAGACAGGTGGTAGAGGAGGGGATCAAAGGCTCAGAGAAGTGAATCGGCCAGGATGGACATGGTATGAAAGGGCAGGAAAGTGTGCGATCCACTGGGTTCTATGGAGCCCGAAAGGAAAGAATGAATGAGAAGCATCTCTAACAGCTTAAGGATGACATTTGCTGAAGGTCAGGGATAGTGGTAGGAGATGGTATCCCTATGGGCTTACAGCAGGAGTAAGAATGGAGAAGGTGGAAAGAGCTGATGCCAGGTGGAGTGCTCTATTTCAGAAACCAAGTAGATGCAGCGGTCAAAGTGACTAGAGAGTCCCAGTGTAGCCAGGCTTGACTGCAGAGAGTACAATGCTGGCTCACAGCACAGGGTGATCCTAGAGGCAAACAGATGAGCAGTGAGCCATGTTAAAAACTACAAGATTGAAAGGAAAAATTATATATAGAAAAAGAAAAACAGAGACAAACACAAGGCTGGATATTCAGGAAGCTGAATGCAGACATCCCAACAAAATGTCCAGATCCTTTGTGCAGCATACAGCACTGAGTCAGGTCTTATCTTCAGAATCCATTACTAGAGACAGAGATGCCAGCCATCAGCAAGGAGGGCCCTCTTATCACCACAGCAAGTGCAGAAGTCCTTCTGGCCTTTGGAAGCCACGTGCTCATTGACTGGGCTAAGTATACACTTGGCAAAGAAGCCACCCCCACATTCATAAGGACCTTGAGTGGGACTGACACCATGTCCAGCAATCTGAAACATCATCATGGCCTGTCTGTTATTACTGTGGTGCCTGAGATCTGCGGTAAGGAATACACATCTGTCCCAGGTCCTGCCCACCGGAGTGTCACCCATTCACTGATCCCCATAGTGCTCATTTCACATCCATTGCATTTGCAATATGAATGGAAAATCTTCACAGTAAATTACCGTGAGGTGGGTGAGGGCTACCATAGAAACGATTTCCAGCTCACCCTTCTGACACTGACCTTCACCCCCCAGTGGTACATTTAAAGAACATCATATCCTGGGGAAAATGACAGAGAGGAGTACTAACCTACAACCTCCCCAGGGCTGCAGGACTGTCGTCCCTATCCTACCTCCATTTAATTCCCAGTGGGGCCCACAGATTTCTATAACTGTACATATGACATACTTCAGGCTCTGCAGACCATAGTTTTCTGTTACAACTGCTGTCCTAGCACAAAAGCAGTCACAGACGATTGGTGAATGATGACCTGCTTCTTGGCCAGATGACCCAGTAGAACCTGTGACATCAGAGGTATCTCTGGTCGGAAAGGAGCGATGCGCTGAATGTGGCATTTTACTTGGAGGTTCACAGCACAGACCCTTCATGCCCTTAAGCAAGGCCATGCGATTTGCAGTGGGGAATATTACACCATATAAATGTGGCTCCTGACATGGTCCTGGGGGCTGGTAGAGGTGAGGCCTCTGGTCATGACATGTCAACACTGTCCATCATGATATGGGCTCATCAACCCCTAATCATTAGTTCAGATAGACCAGGCATCATAGGATTGAAGTGATATTGTGGTTTGGCTTAAGAAGGGCCAGAGGCAACAAATAAGAGGTAGCAGCAGGTGGTGTAGGCCTGACATCAGAATTGTTGCAGGACCACTATTCTCCGGGGCCTGCCCCTGTGGCTCAGCAGTAAGCAATCCGCTTGCAATGTCGGAGCTGGAGTAGACGTGGGATCTATCCCTAAGTGAGAGAAGATCCCATGGAGGAGAGCATGGCAACCCACTTCAGTATTCTTGCCTGGAGAATCTCCTAGACAGAGGACCCTGGTGGGCTACAGTCCACAGGATCATAAAGGGTTGGACATGACTGAAGCGACTTAGCATGCACACACTATTCTCTGCTCATGCCTGAGGCTTCATGCAGTGTCTCCTATATCTCCATGGAAGGAAGCCACTCTAGAGCAGAAGGAGTTGGGGGACATTCGCCCATATCTGCTGGACCCACACTCTTTTCACATTCATACCACCCAGAATCTACAAGGCTGGACAAAGCAAGTTTTCGGTTCCCCAACAGGCAGCTAAGGCACCCCTTGCATGAGTTCCTAGGGGATGAGGCATTCATTACCATGGTGTGACCCAGGGCAGGCACACGGTTCTTTCCGTTTCTTCAGGTTGTCTTTGCCTGTTCTTTTACCACAAATGTGGAGATGTATAATGCACACAGACACCAAATGGCCTGTCAAGACCAACAGATTTACTCTGTCTTTTGAAAAAAAAGTTTTTCAACTCCTGTCTTCAATAATAGCTATTATAGGTCACTGTCTCCATAGTCTCAGGGAATATGAATGTGGACCGAAGGGCAGAAGTGGGGGTACCCGTCCTCACCCTCGTGCCTGGGTCACACACTTTGGGAAACTCTTTTCCCATCTCTCCTGCTTTATGTCCTGGGGGCCAGGCTGGGAGGCTTTTGCTGGGGTGAATTCTCAGGCAAGAGGATAGAGTGCCAGTTGACAGAGGGCAGGTTTAGGGTCCTTTCAGAGATGGCAAGTGGTTGGAGGCCCTGTGCTTCACGGACTGAAGGCATGGATGGGGAACAGTGTAACCCAGCAGGACTCAAAGGAGGCTTCCTAGGACAGACTGCACCCATCTCCTGGCCTCCCCCTCCTGCACTGCACCCGCCGCCCCCCGCCCCACTGCCTGCCCAAGTGGCGGACTCCACCTAGACCCTTGCCCTCCTCCCCAACCTCCCCTGCGGCCAACGCAACTGGTCAGACTCCACCCAGACTTCCCCTGAACCCCGTGGGTTCGGTCCCTCGGAAGCGGCGGCCACCTTTCCTGCACCCGCTCCGGTGGCTCCGAATTCCCGACGGGCGGCCCGGGGTTGGGGGGTGCCAGTCGTGGGTGTGCGGAGGGGGCTGCAGCAGCATTTCGTGACGCCGCCCTGGCTCTCACGTCTCCCTTCCCCTCCCTTCCTGCTGGGATTCCTTTTTCACCCAGATCTCGTCTTCAACCAGCCGCGAGATGGGCAGGGGAGCAGGCGCCCAGCGGGAAACGACCGCGCGGAGCTTTAAAAGCAGGGAGGAGGAGCCAGCGCGGCGTTCCCCGAACCCCGGCGGACACCCCCACCCCTCTCGGGTCTTAAGGCCCCGCGTCCGCTCCCCGCAGGTTAATCCCCGAACTCACCGCCTCCCGCCTTGCAGAACCAGAGAGACACGAGTAACACCAGAACCGCGAGACCAAGACGCGCTCCGGGGCCCGCTGTCCCGTCCATCACCACCTGGAAACTGGCTCGATCCGACTTCGCCGGGAGCTCTTGTAGGAGGGAGGACGGCTCGCTCCGCCCTCGGCCCGCTCTCGGCCCCTCCCCGCACCATCCGCCCTGAGGTCGGTATCCGCTCCCTCCAGACTCACTCGTTTCTCCTCCGGTCCCTTAGCGTTTCGTTTCTCCTCCGAGTCCTTCAGGCCCCTCAGCCTTCCTCCCCGTTTCTGCTTGCAGTCGCTCCTGTGGTGGTGGTTTACTCGCTCAGTCGCGTCCGACTCTTGCGACCCCGAGGACTGTAGCCCGCCGGGCCTCTCTGACCATGGGAATTCTCCAGGCGACAGGACTTCAGTGGGTCTTCGTGCCCTCTTCCTTGGAACCTTCCTGACCGTGGGATCGAAGCCGGATCTCCTACACTGCAGGCAGAGTCTTTACTAACTGAGCTTTGAGGGAAGCCCTGCTTTTCTTAAAAACTCAAGATTCCACTTCTTCCCCCACCCCTCCCCGCCCCCAAACACCACCCCCGCTGGAGAACTCTCCGGATCTCTTGAAAGGGCCTGGAGACAGCCCTTAACTGCAGTGTCATCAGCAATATGTTCTCCAGTACTTTCTGTCCCAGAGTAGTCCTAGACCTTTTGTGGGCCAAAGTAACTGCTCATTAGAAAGTCTGAGGAGTGGTTCCGCGTGGAGACAGGGAGCCTGTGCTGCCACCGGGTGCCACCTGGCTGTGGCTTCCGGCTGCTTGTGGCACTCTGGAGGGTTTGTGCAGGGGAAGTTGCTTCAGCCAAGTCTGACTCCTAGTGTCTCATGGACTTTAGCCCACGAGGCTCCTCTGTCCATGGGGATTCTCTAGGCAAGAATACTGAAGTGGACTGCGGTGCTCACCTCCAGGGGATCTACACTGGTAACCTGTGTGATCCATTTACTTCCCCCTCATAATTTACTTTGATGCAGCATCCAAGCAGCATTGAACATCTCACATTCACATCTCAGGGCTCTCCGCTGATGCAGAGTGAGATCGTCCATCACTCGTTGGGACTGACAAGACCTCCGAATTATTGGAAAGTGGGTCTGTCAATGACATTGAGAGGTCGACGTCTGTGACAGAGGGCTCCATCTCTCTGTTATCACGGGGCTCCTGGCCTTTGCTAGCTTCAGGGATGACTAAGCCCTGACTTCAGAGGGTCGCGCTGATGTGTCAGCAAGGGCAGTGATCCATTTCATGTCTTGTCACAGACTGAGGCTGGGTTCCCAATTTATAGATTTGGAAGTGGATGCGAGCAGAGTTTTAGGGAAGTAGCAAGAGCAATCAGGGGGAGTATCATGGTCTTGGAAGTGTGCTTCTTGACGACACACATTAAAACCACCTCCCAGTTGATTCCATTCCTATCTAGGGCCTAGTCTGTGTCCAGGTGCCAGGAGCATGCATGGGTCGGGTGGCCAGGGCTGTGCAGAGAGGCCTTCTTCCCCCACCTGGCTGTCCTGACCAGGGCTCTAACACTCTCCCTCTGTCTTTCTCCTGCTCTCCCACTCACTTACTTCTACTCCAGACTCCTCCACTGGGGCTACCTGGTCCCCATGTTGCCTCTTGCCAGAAATTAAACCCAGGCCCCTGTGCCCCAGGCCTATGCACGAGGGTCTTCCCCTGACACTCGATCACCTGAACCCACCAAGCTTGTGCCCCATCCAAGCCTGCGTCCTGTCCTCCTCCCGGCCCCCATGTGTCTCTTGTCCCCAAAGTTTTACACACCAGGGCTCTTGGCCTCCACAATCAATATAAATCAATCAGAGGCCAGACAATGGAAATAAATCAAATTTCTTAATCAAAAGAAATTGAGGCAAGGCTTTATTGGGGCTCCTGCTGCCGCAGAGGGGAGCGAGAACAAATGACAGGTTCCTTGCTTGCTCACTCCCTGAGGTGGTGGGGCGAGCTTGTTCCTTCTATGGGAGGAGTGTGTTCACGGGTCAGTCAGGAGGGTGGCTTAGGAGAATGGCTGAACCCTTAAATGTTGTTGTGTGCTGGGGGCATGTGAGGCATCCTGCTTTTGCTCTGGGCCCTTCAAAAATGGCAGCTGGGCTTTTCATCTTTTTGTATCTTTTTTCCAGAATTTGCTTCAACTACTCCAACTAAAGAACAATCTATTTTTTAAAACCTTTTTATTTTGTATTGGGTATAGCTGATTTACAAACAGTGTTGGGGTAGTTCCAGGTGAACAGCTAAGGGACTCACCCGTACACATACTTGTATCCATTCTCTCTACACTCCCATCCTGACAGGGCAATCACATAACATTGAGAGTTGTGGGTTCGTTCCTTGGGCTGGGAAGATCCCCTGGGGAGAGAAAGAGCAACTCCCTCCAGTATTCTTGGCTGGAAAATTCCATGGACAGAGGAGCTGGCAAGCTACAGTCCATGAGGACAGAAAGAGTTGGACACACACAGAAAGAGTGCAGACGCACAGACACACCATGTGCCATTCATAGGTCCTTGATGATTATCCATCTTAAATAGAGCAGGGTGTACGTGACCTTTCCATACTCTCTAATGATCTCTCTCCCCCATCCTCCCCCCAGCGACTATAACTTTGTTCTCTAACTAAGTCTGTGAGTCTCTTTCTGAGAATGTAAAACATCCTTATTGCTGATATGAAGAAAGTGTCATGGGTTTGGATAGAATATCCAACCAGCCACATTTCCTGAAGCCAAAGCCTAATCGAGATCAAAGCCCTAACTCTTCGTTTCTGTGAAGGCTGAGAGAGGTGAAAAAGCTGCAGAAGAAAAATTTGAAGATAGCAGGGGTGGCTCATGGAGTTTAAGGAAACAAGCCATCTCCATAACATAAAGTGCAGAGTGTAGCAGCTAGACCCGATGTAGAAGCCAGTGCAAGTTTTCCAAAAGCTTTAGCTGAGATAATCTATGAAGGTGGCTACACTGAATCAGAGATTTCCAGTGTAGACAAAATATCCATCTGTTGGAAGAAGATGCCTGCCTGGACTTTGATACCTGGAGAGGAATAGCCAATGCCTGGCTTCAAAGTTTCCAAGAACAGGCTGATTCTTTTGATAAGGACTAATGCAGCAGATTACTGGAAGTCGGGGGTCATTTACCGCTTGGAAAATTCTAAAGCCCTTTAAAATTAGGCTGAATCTGTTCTGCCTGTGCTGTGTCAATGAAACAATGAAGCCTGGATGACAGCATATCTGTTTACAACATTGGTGGCCAAATATTTCAAGTCCACTGTTGAGATCTACTTCTCAGAAAGAAAGATTCCTTTCAAAATATTACTGCTGATTGACAAAGCATCCAAGAATCTGATGGAGTAGAATGAGATTCATGTTATTTTCATGGCTGCCAACACAACATCCATTCCAACGCACATGGATCAGGGAGCAGTTCTGATGTTCAACTCATAGTTTTTAGGAAGTACATTATAGGCTATAGCTGAATAGATAGTCATTCCTCTGTTAGATCTGGGCCACGTCAACTGAAAAATTTCTGCTCTGAATTCATTTTTTTAAAAAATGATAAAGTCTTCTAAAAAAACATTTACTAATTTATTTTTTTGGTTGCATTGGTCTTAATTGAGGCATTCGGGATCTTTGCTGGGTCATGCAGGATCCTCATCACAGCACACGGACTCTCTAGGGGTGTTGCCTGGGCTCAGTAGTTGCGACACGTGGGATCTTAGGTCTCTGAACAGGTAGTTCTCTGAACAGGTATCAAACCATCATTCCTTGCATTGGAAGGTAGATTCTTCACCACTGCACCACCAGGGAAGTCCCTTTACATTGAGTTCATGACTATAGATTCCACTGAAAAAGTGAATCATGGCAATAGGTTGAAATGTCAACATTAATGTGAGTTTGGGAGAAGTAGATCTCTACCTTCACAGATGACTTTGAGGGGTTCAAGAATTCACTGGAGAAAGTAACTGCAGATGCAGTGGAAATAACAAGGAAGCTAGAGTTAGAAGTAGAGTCTGAAGATGTGGCTGAATTGCTGCAATTGCATCATAAAGCTGAAATGAATGAGGGTTCATTCTTATACATGAGCAAAGAAAGTGGTTTCTTGAGACAGAAACTGCTCTTGGTGAAGAAGTTATGAAGGTTATTGAAATGATAACAAAGAATTTAGAATATAACATAAACTTAGTTGAAAAAAGCAGCAGCAGACTGCAGAGGATTAATTCCAATTTTCAAACAACTTCTACTGTGGACACTGCATTCTCCAAAGAAATCTGTGAAAGGAAGAGTCAAAGGATGTGGCAAACTTCACTGTTGCCTTCTTTCCAGAAATTGCCCGCCCACCCCAACCTCCAGCAACCAGCACCCTGATCATACATGGCATACACAGACACTGACATAGACATAGCGGACATAGACACTGAGACAACACCCTCCAGCAGCAAAAATATTTTGACTTGTGAAGACACAGGTGATGCTCAAACTACTTTATTTTAGAAACAAAGTGTTGTTAATGAAATTCTGTATATTATTTATTTAGTTGTAAAACTACTACACATTTAACAGATGTTGGACAGTGTCAATTAAACTATATACAAAACGGGAAATAATTTGTGTGCTTCACTTTATATGATACTCAATTTTCTGCCCTGGTCTGGAACACAGCCTGGACTATCTCAGAGGTTTTGCTGTATCTACATGGCTTCTGGCCTACATTTTCCATCTGGAGCTAACATTGGGTTGGTTGTGTAATAAGATGAACAAACAATCTTCTGTTGAGATACAGTGAAATATACATCTCAAGACAGGATTCAGTGTTACTCCTACAAACAACGTAAGAAAACTCCTGTTATTGCATTTCCTGTACCACTCGATCCAGATTTATTTTAAAGGCTGTCAGTTATATGAATATATGAAGATATCCCAGCAATTTTTTTGTCAGGTGGATCATTTGGGATATGTTCAATCTTTTCACAGGTTTACAGTCCTATGAAGACCTACACGACCTTCTAGAACTAACACCAAAAAAGTTGTCCTTTTCATCATAGGGGATTGGAATGAAAAAGTAGGAAGTCAAGAGATTCCTGAAGTAACAGGCAAGTTTGGCCTTGGAGTACAAAATGAAGGCAGGAAAATACTATTTTGAGTTTTGTCAAGAGTACACACTAGTCATAGCAAAAACACCCTTCCAACAATACAGTAGAAGACTCTACACATGGACATTACCAGTCAGTACTGAAATCAGACCGATTATATTCCTTGCAGCCAAAGGTGGAGAACCTCTCTACAGTCCGCAAAAGCAGGACCGGGAGCTGACTGTGGCTCAGAGCATGAGCTCCCTGTTGCAAAATCCAGACTTAAATTGAAGAAAGTAGGAAAAACCACTAGGCCATTCAGCTATGACCTAAATAAAATCTCTTATATTATACAGTGGAAGTGACAAATATATTTAAGGGATTATATGTGGTATACAAAGTGCCTGAAGAACTATGAACAGAGGTTCATGACATTGTACAGAAGGTGCTGACCAAAACCATCCCTAAGAAAAAGAAATGCAAGAAGACAAAATGATTTCTGAGGAGGTCTTACAAATAGCTGAGAAAAGAAGAGATGTGAAAGGCAAAGGAGAGAGGGAAAGATCTATCTATCTGAATGCAGAATTCCCAAGAATAGCAAGGAGAGGTAAGAAAGGCTTCCAAGATGATCAGTGCAAATAGAGGGGGAAAAAACAGAAAGGGAAAGCCTAGAGATCTCTTCAAGAAAATCTTAGCTACCAAGGGAACATTTCATGCAAAGATGGGCACAATAAAGGACAAATCGAAAGGACCTAACAGAAGCAGAAGAGATGAAAAAGAGGGGACAAAAACAGACAGAAGAAGTATACAAAAAAGGTCTGTATGACCTGGATAACCATGATGATGTAGTCACTCATTTAGAGCCAGATATCTTGGAGTGTGTAGTCAAGTGGGCCTTAGGAAGAATTACTAAGAACATAGCTAGTGGAGGTGATGAAATTCCAGCTGAGCAATTTAGAATCCTAAATGATGATGCTGTTAAAATGCTGCACTCAAAATGCCAGCATATCTGGAAAACTCCACAATGATCACAGGACTGAAAAATGTCTTTTTTCTTTCCAATACTAAAGAATGTTCAAAGTCTCAAGCCATCGCACACATCTCACGTGCTAGCAAGGTCATGCTCAAAATCCTTCAACCTTGGCCTCAGCAGTAGGTGAACCAAGAACTTCCAATATACATGCTGAATTTAGAAAAGGTAGAGGAAGCAGAGATCAAATTGTTAACATCTGCTGGATCACAGAAGAAGGAAGGGAATCCAGAAAAACATCTACTTCTGCTTCATTGACCACACTAGAGCCTTTGACTGTGTGGATCACAACACACTGGAAAATTCTAAAGAGACAGGAATACCAGATATCACATTACCTGTCTCCTGAGAAGTCTGTACGCAGGACAAGAAGCAACAGTCAGAACCGGACATGGAACAATGGAGTGGTTCAATTGGGAGAGGAGTATGTCAAGGCTGTATGTTGTCACCCTGCTTATTTAACTTCTATGTCAAGTACATCATGTGAAATGCTGGGCTGGATGAAGCCCAAGCTGTTTCAAGAGTGCCGGGAGAAATAACAACAACCTCATATGTGCAGATGATACCACCCGAATGACAGAAAGTGAAGGGGAACTAAAGAGCTTCCTGGGGGAGGTGAAGGAGGAATGAAAACTCTGGCTTAGAACTGAACATTCTAAAAACTACGATTTTGGCATCCAGGTCCATCACTTCATGGCAGTAATATGGGAAAAATGTGGAAACAGAGGCAGATTTTATTTTCTAGGGCTCCAAAATCACTGTGGAAGGCAACTGCAGACATTAAATGAAAATTAATTTTAATTAAGAAATGAAAAGACGTCTGCTCCTGGGAAGAAAAGCTTACGAGAAGACAAAAATAACCTTACAGTGGCCTCTACATGTCTGAGTGAGAGGAAGAATCACACATCTTTCTCTTTAAATCCAAGGGTAGAAATAATTAATCTTTTGAAAAAGACATGTCAAAAGCCAAGACAGGCCAGAAGCTAGGCCTTTTGCATCGAACAGTTCGTCAGGTGGTGAACGCAAAGGAAAAGTACCTAAAGGAAATCAAAAGTGGTCCTCCAGTGAACACATGCATGATAAGAAAACAAAACTGACCATCAAGGTCAAGTGGTAAAATTGGTTTGAGAAGGAAAAAAAAAAGACACTGAGCAGAATGTGCAATGCAAAGACATCAACTTGCCAATAAAGGTCGATCCCGTCAAAGCCATGGATTTTCCAGTAGTCGTGCACGTATGTGAGACTCATCGGACCATAAAGAAGGCTGAGCCCTAAATAAATGATGCTTTTGAATTGTGGTGCTAGATAAGACTCTTGAGAGTCCCTTGGACTGCAAGGAGATCAAACCAGTCCATCCTAAAGGAAATCAACTGTGAATATTCATTGGAAGGACTGAAGCTGAAGCTGAAGCGCCAATTCTTTGGCCACCTGATTCGAAGAGCTGACTCACTGGAAAAGACCCTGATGTTGGGAAAGACTGAGAGCAGGAGGAGAATAGGGCAACAGAGGATGAGATGGTTGGATGGCATCAGCAACTCAATGGACATGAGTTTGAGCAAACTCCGGAGACAGTGAGAGACAGGGAAGCCTGGTGTGCTGCAGTTCACGGGGTCACAGAGTTGGACATGACTTAGCGACTGAACAACAATTCACCATATGTGAACAGCTCAATCAGTGGCCAAAAAGTTATAATTTATCTTATTTATTTGTAGTGATTCATTAACTATTCTGAATATGATCCTCTGTCAATGGGGAAATAAATCTACTTTTCAAAACAGACATTGTTTGTGCTGTGAAGTCTGGCTTCTCCTTCAAGAGGGGGAGGCATAGAGGAATGCAGGAGTCACTACTGAGGATGCAGATCTTGGTGAAACAAAAAACGATTTCATTGCACAAGTTCCAGGATATGCCTTTAGATCCAGGTATCAGGATAGGGATCAATAGCTAGACTGCATGTTACTTTAAGAGCGTTCTTTTTATTCACTGCTTCCACAATAAATGTAGCTGAATCATCAGTTCTATTTAATCCCACAGGTGGAAAAAGGGTGAAATATACCAAGTTCCCTCCTTGATTAGAAAAAGAAATTTGAAGTATTTATGTCTTTTGCAATAGCGAGATACTGACTTAAATATTCGTTATTAGGAAATAAAATGACTAAAAGAGACACTCAGGCATAATATTTTGTTTTGTTGAAAATACTCTGAGGTTGTTTCTCTGAACATAGAGAGAACCCCTGAATCCTGTAATAGAAGATGGTATTTTTCTAGCATTATCATCATTTGCAACAATGAGATTGCCATACAGAGAAGAGTCTGATTTTTCACAAACTAGAAGAAGACAGAAAGTGTCCTATTTCTGGAGGTTTCTCGTTCAAGTAGTTGAACATTTCAGTGCTTGGACTGCATCACTTAGCACCAAGAGAAAGAGGTAAAATAGATTGGGGAAAAGAAAGAGACCGAGGAGGCTGTTCACCAGTTGTGACAAGAGACAGGAGACAATGCAGCCACTTTGTCATCATAACTGGAAGGCAGGCTCCGAATTCCTGAATCTGATCTCCTGGCTCTAAAGTAAACAGAAGGAGAACAAAGGCGGCCATGCAGAGACTGAGTCCTGAGGTCAACAGAGCCCTTGTCAGGGGCCTCCTGGGAGCACCATCTCCTGCAGAAAAGAAAGAGGCCTTGGTCCAGGAGGCTGAGGAAATCCTGTCACTTTCCTGGGGCTGCCCCTCCCCAGACCTTCCTCCCAAGCCCCGTCCTAACTGAGGGGCTCCTATGCCCTCCACCCCCAACACCACCCCAGGCCCAGCACCTTCTTCTTCCTTCTGCACCACAGAGTAACCCCAGGCCCTGATAGCCCCTGCTTAGGCTCAGGACTGGAGCCACTGGGGAATCAATCTGCTCCCTTTACTCAGGTCTGGATCCTCCCTGAGGGGGCCTAAAGGACCAGGGAGCAGGTCCAGGGAGGAGGGGCCTTGCTCCCTGACAGCCTTGGGGGTCTGCAGGCAAACCTCCTTCCTTCGCTCCCCTCCAGCCTCTGAGCCAGCAGCACACACAGCTCTCAGGACCAGGGTGCCTGGCCCCCATCTCTTCCTGGTCCTGTCCAGCTGGGCACCTCCACCCCAGCTCAGGCCTACCCATCCCATCACCTCTGCTCAAGGCAGGATGCCTCGGTGATGGAGGCTCTGGGTCCCCAGGAGGCTGGTGACGTGCAGGCTGAGTCACAACTGCTGCTGCTCCAGGAGCACAGGCCTGGCCTCACCCCTTCCCAGAGTCTCTCCTGTGGGACTCCTGCCTTGGCTGCTTGACCCAAGCCATTGCCTGTGAGAAGAGGCCTGTGGAGCTGGGTCTGCAAAGGCCTTCCCACCCCTTCCTCCTGGGATTAGAGCCCAGCCCCTCTCATCTGGGCCCCTGGGTGGGTCCCGTCCCTGCTGACACATCACGTGGAGCCCCCATGCTGCTCTCAACCCCTGTGAGTCCTGCCCTCACCCCGAGTGCCTGCTGTTCTCACACCACCTACCCTGGGCCCTGCCAGCCAGCAGTCTGTGCTCAATCAGGGGACTTGGCTAAACCCTTTTAACTTCCAACAGGCCCTCAGCCACTTCCCACTTCCCACTGTTTTAGGACAGTGAGGTGCTATCAGAACTGAGGCCTGAGCTTGTCTAAGTTCTTCTCTCAGGTTATATGAGGTCTTATTCACCTGGTTCATTTTCAGGATGAGGAGGTTCAGTGAGGGGCAGGGGTTGGCTGGGATTCACTTTCCCCATCCTCACACCAGGCCCTGTGCCCCTGCCTTCCCTCTGAATTCTGCCCTCGCACCTCTTTTTGTAAAGGATCCAGGCTATTATGATGCCTATTATGAGGAAACTTAGGAGAACCCCGGTGGTGACCCAGGTGATGTGACTGATGGCTGGGGCTGTGGGCTGCACTGTAGGGGGGACTGTGGTTGCTGATGCTGCAAGCAGAGTAAGAGTGAAGCCCTTGTCCAGACTCCAAATTCGGCAGATGCCTCCGTGCCTCCCTGACCCAGGTACCCCTACTGTGCAGATAGTTTGCATCCATTACATGGAGGCCCCTGTGATAGATCCCCAGGCGAGATGGGGGGAGGGAGCAGCCCACTCCTCACAGGGCTCTGACAGCTAATAGGGGAGCCAGGTTTCCAACCCAGCCCTTCTGTCCTGCTGCGACATTAGAGATGGTGACATGAGGATGGAGTCCTCAGGCGCTGCCCGTAGAGGTGGTATTGACAGATTTCCAGAAGTAGGATTAGTGACATTTAAAAGAAAATTCTGGAAAGAGGTTACAGTGAGAAATAAATCCCTGAAATCAAAAGGATGTCTTCAGGTTTAGGATCTGGAAAAATCCATGTTCAGTCATCCAAAGGCCTGTGCTGTGAGGAGAGACGTCAGGAGGTGGAAGATGAAGGAGGATGACAGAGCATCCCCGGATCACTGTTCTCCAAGGACAACTCACCTCTGATGGATCATTCTTAAACACACACACACAAACACACACAGAGGGGTGGGTCCATGTCACCATAAGAGGACTATCACTTTCTCTTCCTCTTCTCACTTACCTGTGGTCTTCAGCATTTCCTCCCAGTGCACCATGAAATCCTGAAGCCAGGCCTGACAGTCTCCCATGGAGACCTTCTTGAAGAAGGAGGTCACAGCTCTATCATTCTCCCACTTCTCTTTCATCCATCTGCCTCCAGGAAGATCCTCTCTCCAGTGTCCATTCTCCAAATTAAAGTGGAGGCTCATTTGTCCATTCAAGCCAAACTGCCAGGATCCACTGACGTGTCTGTCATCCTCACAGTGACATGTCATCCTGGCCTGCAGGGTGACAGGGTCTACCCCCACTGTGGGAAAGAAAGAGCTTAGCCTCTGGGCTTGACAGATTCTTTGCCCCACCTGGGTCCACCTCCCTTGGCAGAGCTAATGTGGCCCGGTGCTCTCCTCAGAGGCTACTCCTTCTACTGGACTACTAGGGAAGGACCAATATCCAATTATATTTTTCACTTATAAACAGTGAATGTAGCTAAGCCCCTAATCTGGCCCTCCTGTACTTGGACTTTCTAACTTACCCGTGACCGTGTGTTTCTCCAAGGTAAAGTCACGCAGTTGGTCCCTGATGTCTCTGAGTGTTTCGATCTGTGTTTCCCAGGCCTGTATGATTTTCACTTCTTCTCCCATTGGACTTGTGAATATGACCTTAGAATGACCACAATCATAGGAGAGAGAAACCTCTCTGTCCACCTGGCCTTGAACCTCACACCATGGCTGTCCAGGTCTGGGCTGAGGGTTGACAGTGAAGTTATAGGAAAGAGAGTAGCGTCTGTGAAGGCAAACCGCGGTTTGGTTTGGGAGGAAATGACTCATAGGACTCCTCCCCCAGTTCTGTGAGAGCAGAGTAAGGCTGCAGGGCTGGCCTGACAGAGCAGGACGGCCCCGCCGCCCCGCACCCCCTCACCAGGTACCACTGGGGAAGACCACGAAGCCTTAGTCAGGCAAGAAACACCACAACCCTGGATGTGCCCCATTTCCACTCTGCTCACAAGCTCCGCACGTGGTACTAATGGACACGTACATTTCCCAGGGATGGGCCATGCTGGTTCAGAAGGAAAGGCCTAAACCCAGAAGACTGTCAGGTTCTTTCTCAGTGTCCTGTGGGAGATGCAGAGGGTAAGGGGGCTGTTCCTGAGGAAGCGGATCACAGCCAGTGGGGATGGGGGGAGGATGAGCACAGAACCCAGAGCTGGAGAAGGGAGGGTTCCTAATTATGGGTCACAGGACTAACAAGGCCAGGGAGATGCTGCTGATCTCCCACTAGGATGGGTCTTGGAAGCCTGGAGAAAGGTCTGGCTCACATGGCATGAAAGAGAAAGTCCCGAACTTCAGGGGCAGGTAGTAGAGGAGGGGATCAAAGGCTCAGAGAAGTGAATCTGCCAGGGCGGACACAGTATGAAAGGGCGGGAGAGTGTGCAGCCCACCAGCTCCATGGGAAAGCCTGATGGACTCTATGGAGCCCGAGAGGAAAGCGTGGATGAGAAGCAGCTCCAACAGCTTGAGGATGACTTTTGCTGAAGGTCACGGACGGTGGCAGGACACGGTGTTCTTGTGGGCTTCCAGCAGGAACAGGGATGGAAGCTGGGAAAAATCAGATTCCAGGTGGGAGTGCTCTAGATCAGCAGAAAAGCAGGTGCAGGAGTCAAAGTGCCTAGAGAGTCTCAATGCCAGCCAGGGCCTGATGGCAGACAATATGATGCTGGCTCATAGCACAGGGCCATCCTAAAGGCAAACAGATAGGCAGGAACCTAGATACAAACTGTACCATGGAAAGAAATAGAGACAGAACATAAGGCTGGATGATCAGGAAGCCAAAGGCAGCCATCCCTGCCGAACATTTGATTCAGCCCCATTTTCCGGATCCAAGTCACTTCTCAGATCTCAGCCACCAAAGATAGAAGCCATGTCCTAAAGACGAGGGTCCTTTCATCACCGCATCTAGTGCAAAAGTCCTTCCATTCTTTCCCAAAGAGCCACATGGTTATTTACTGGGGTAAGTGAACCTGCAGAGGCAGAAACTACGCTCACATTCACATTGCACCCAGTGTGTTTCCTATATCACCCACAGGAAGTGTAGCATCATCATGGTCCCCCAACTGCTGAAGCGACGCTTGGACTACCAGGCCATCAGTGGACAGCAGTCCAGATTCTGCTTACAGTGGTTATCACTGGGTCCACAGACCACACAGCAGTCATTTCACATGCCCTGGACGTGTGACGTGCATGGAGACCTGAGTAGCTAGTAGGTTATCGTGGAGTGAAGGCTACCATATTAGTGAATTCCAGATTCAGACTTCAGACCCTACCTCCCCATCTGCCATTAGTCTGTGTACACAATATCCTGGAGGAAACACAGAGACAAGTACCAATCTACAGTCTCTGGAGGGCTGCAGGGGTGTGGTCCCTATCCTATCTCCATGTAATTACCTCTGTGGTCATAGGTTTCCTGTAATTGTACAGAAGAAATATTTCAGGCTTCACAGACCCTAGGTCTCTGCTGCAACCTGCTGTCCCAGCACAAAAGCAGTCACAATAGGTGAATGATGAGCATGGCTGGAGCTGCTTCTTGGGCAGGTGACCCAGCAGAACCGGTGACATCAGAGGTATCTATGGTCAGAAAGGTGCTACATGCCGTTTTCTACTTAAAGGCTCGTAACACAGACCCCGAGTTCCTGAAGCTAGGCCGTGCCATGTGCAGTGGGGAAAGTCACACCATTTAAAAGTGGCTCCTGGTGTGTCCTGGGGCCTGGCAGAGGCGAGGCCTCTGGTCAAGGAATGGAGTTGCCCATCGTGACGTGGGCTCATCAACCCCCAATCATTAGTTCAGCTAGGCCAGCCATCACAGGGTAGAAGTGACTATATGTTTTGGCATAAGCAGGGCCACAGGGAACAAATAAGAGCCCCCAGCAGCTGGCTACATGTGACACTAGAAATGTTATATGGCCACTAGTTTCTGCTCATACCTGAGGCTTCCCTTACGGCACTTTGGACCAAATAGCTACTCTGCAGCAAAGGAGGGGGCAGGGCCATTAGCCCATAACTGCTGGACAGTTTTTACTTTCCTAAGAAAAAGTACTGCATGTTGAAGACAAATCATTCCCAAAACTAGTGAAAGAAAGCAAAACGTTAAAGGTGAATCAATCGCATTACCTTATAGACGTTAAGAAAATAAAAAGCAGTTGGTAGTAAGATTGTTAGTTCAAATATGTGTGTTTACACAGTTTTAAAAACTAGTTTGTAAGAATATATCTATACCTCAAAGGCAACTATGTGTAAAAAATTTACAAAAACATTTTTAATTCAAGCTAATAAAAGTGATATTGAGAAAGTATTCCACATCATTAAGTCTGTCTTAGAAAGCTCAGATGCTAAAGCATTCCTAGGCATGGTGTTCTGGAAGACAAATGTGTTTCTGCAGTGCTCGGTGATGTAGTGACTGTCCAGCTCTAAATGGGCCTTAGGCACCTTCCTCCTGATGCTGGGGGACTATGAGAGGGGAGTCAGACACAGGCCCCCAGGGCTGCATGGACCTCTGTGAGACACCGGGTCCTTTGCTGGAACTGCACCTCTCCTCTGGATCGAAGGCCCAGCACAAGCCATCACGGCAAATAGTTCATCAGGACAGTTGATAGTCTGGGCTATTTGATAACCCTCTTTCCGGTACTCGGCCACATCAAATGGGTAGATGTCCACTGAAGGGCGTTTGGCCAGAGTCAGAAACACGTGGGCTCTTTTAGTAGTAGCATGCTGACTTCTTAGCTGTGGCATGCGAGATCCAGTTCCCCCATCAGGGATTGAACCCAGGCCCCTGCATTGGGAGTGTGGAGTCTTAGCCACTGGATCACCAGGGAAGGCTGGAGAACTCATTATTAAGCAGACTTTCCAAAGCCATCCATGGATCCCATGTTTTTGTTGTTCCCCAGACAGTGAGAGTCCATGGCGAACATGACTCTGGAGAGGGGCTGGCTTTGCTCTTAACTTGAAGCTGTCATCAATGACAGAGCTCCTAGCAACCAGGTCTTTGTGGAGGACTTCTCTTCTGACCAGGTAGCTTATTCCACAGGCAATCTGAACAGCCATGTGAACTAGGTTTTGTTGAGAAGTTGCCTGGGGACTATTGGCCTCTACATATTTGCACTGTCATAAAAACAATCTAAGATACTCCCAGTTCATGCAAGGCAATCCGCCATTGGATTTTTTCCAAATCCAAAGAGTCTATCCCCCTCTTCTGTTCCTATTACACATGGGTAATAGGAAGATTTTTGTGATGAAAACCTTGTAGCTTACAACTTTCAGGGAGCATCATTGTCACCTGAATTTCAGAAGCTTGATCGCTAACTGTTTTTACAAATGCTTGTTGCTCTTTATCTGGCTCTTTTTCATCTACATAAACCCCATGGAAAGTACACCAAAAGGTACCTTCTTACAGCACATCTTTTGAGTTCCTCTCCCTAGATAGATATTTTGATATCATTCACCTTAGCTTTGGCCTCCAAAAGGGTGCCACTTCTCAAGGCCTACTCCTCTACCCACAAGGTAGGATAACTGGAGATGGGCGTTGGGTGTGTTGCCTCTCACATACTGAGACATCTGGGAACGACTGGGCCTGAGACAGCCCTTGGGAACGACTGCTGGCGCTGACGTTATGTTCCAATTCAATCCTTTTCATACTATGAAGATGCAAAACAGCTAATGCTAGTACTACAAGAAATATAACTGAACAGCAAACCCCTAGGCTCATATGAAACACACGTGTAGACACGGCTGGAGCTGCGTGTACAGGGTAATAAATGGGTTCCTCTGCTGGTAGTTTTGGCCAAGGCTGAAGTTTTACTTTCTCAATTTTTGGATGGCAACTTTTCCTTCGTTTCAACCCTAAGACTATGAAGCTTTTCGAAGTTACTGTCAAATTGAGCTGCATTTAGTATCATAACTTCAGAATCTACTTTGCCAGGACAGGACAGCTCGAGCCGAAACACTGATACAGTGCGTGGGAGTTCCGGGGTCAGGGGGCTCCGGGGCGGCAGGCAGCCTAGCGGACCTAGCGGTACCGGCCGCGGCCCTTGGGGTGCGTGTCCCTGGGAGACCGGCCCGCAAGTCCTTCACGTTCGAAGCTCCTGCCTCCACCTCCCAGGAGAAGCTTGGCCGCCCGCCTCCGGCCACCCCCGCCCGAGCCCCGCACGGCCGCCGGGCTCCCCCCCCCCCCCCCCGCCCTGCAGGTGTTAACTGGTCGGTGATAAAGAGCGCTGGTCCCCCAAGGGCCGAGAGCAGTAGGGAAGGGACTTACCTTCATCAGTAGTTAGAAGGGACCAGAGGGCGCTTTGCGCCCAGATCGCGGGCTTGTACTTTTCGGGGCGGCTCTGGGTCCGTTCCCCGCGTGGAGGCCAACGGGTCCCAGCCCACCGGGCTCCAGGACTCCCACTTCCCAAGGGGCTGGCTGGGCCCTGGAGGGCCTCAACAGCATTCCCTGTAGCGTCCAGGCCCCCTCTTCTCCTAGCGTCACCTCCTGAAATCCCCTCATCACTGCTTCACCCAGGGCACCCCTGTTCTGGCCCGGAGAGCCGGCAAGTAGCCCGGGGAAGCCACCGAGGAGCAAAGGGGCCAGGGGAAGGGAAAGATGAGGGGACGGCGGCGCCACCCCCAAGAAGTTTCGCGGATCCCCGCTCCCGCCACCACCCTTGTTCAGGTCGTAACTCACCCAACATCCCCGCGCCCCCCGCAGGTTCATCCCCGAACTCACTGGCCAGCGTCTCGCTGAACCAGACAATCGGAAAGAGGACCAGGAAGCCAAGAAGGGTCTCGGGGCCACCCATCTCTCCCTTTGCCACACGGATCCCAATTTTGCAGGAGAGGAGTATGCCAGGTCAGCGCAGCGGATCCTTTCCAGGGAGGGACTCTCTGCACTTCTGTGGTCGCGGGAGTTCCTCTGTGCAGCGGCCCCGCCCCAGGCGCTCGCGGTTACTCTTCAGGTTCCCCCACAGGACCCTTTACCCCTCGCTGCAGCCAGGGCCTCTTGGTACTTCCTCTTCCAGCTCCTTGAGCTGTGCTGGTGCTGATAGAATCTTCCTAGTTAGATCATTTTGGTCTCCCTAATTAATAGAAATTGATCAGAGGTCAGGGAAGAATTTCTGGCGAGAAGGTCTTGGAGGGGAGAGCTCAGGGCTTCCTACTTCCCCATCTTGAGCTTGCCTTGGATGATCATTGATCTTTCCATTGTGTTGAGTTTCCTTAGGGTTTTCCATCCCATCTTATGAAAACTTGAAGGAACTTTTCAGCCAACCCAGTTATTGTTTCCGGTGCCAGTTCGCGTGGCAAACTTAATTGATAAACATTGTCTGTGTGCTGACGGTTCCACTGACCTGCCCTTCTCTCATCTCTCTCCCTCTCCTCAGGCTTCTTGAGTCCCAGAGACACAATAGTATTGAAACTAGGCCATTTATCACTCTGCAAGTTTGATTTGGTCCCATTGGTTTATTTTTCCTTCAAAAGTTCAATGCCAATGCATTTTGAAGAAGGATTCTGTGTAATTCTACAGGTTTTTTGCGCTTCCTTTTTTTTTTTTGTAAAATTGTACAACCTTTGAAATTACATAGGTTATAATGATCCAGTATTATTTGTCATTCAAAAAACAAACAAACAAAAGAAACCCAACTATCTCTTCCTCCCAGCAACCATCTACGGGGAATTAAAATTCCTGAAAGAAGGCCAATTCAAGATGGCTTCTACTCTGATAGAAACAGAAAACTAAAAGATGAGGAAAAGCAATAAAGAAATGGGTCCTCATCAGACTTATATACTTTTGCACAGCAAAGGAAACCATAAACAAAACAAAAAAGGCAAACTACAGACTGGGAGAAAAGATTTGTAAATGATGTGACCCTTGCAGGTGATAATGGCTTAATTTCCAAAATATATGAAAAGCTCTTACAACTCAACAATAAAGAAAAGGAACCCAATCAAAGAATGGGCAGAAGATCTAAACAGACAGTTCTCCAAAGAAGGCTTGCACGTGGCCAATAGGCATGTGAGAAGATGCTCAGTATCAATCTATATTATTTTTAATTAAAATTTTTTATTTTATATCGGAGTATATAGTTGATTAAAAATGAGTGTTTCAGGTGTACAGTAAAGTGATTCAATTATACATGTACCTTTTTTTTTTTTTACAAATTCTTTCCCCATTTATGCTATTACAGAATATTGAGCAGATTTTCCTATGCCACAGAATAAGTCCTTGTTGGTTATTTTAAGTATGGTAGTGTGTATATGTCAATCCTGACCTCCCAGTTTATCTCTCTCCATCACCTATCACCTCTGGATATATGCCCAGGAGTGGGATTGCTGTATCATATGGTAGCTCTGAACCTGCCTGCAATGCAGGAGACCTGGATTTAATCCCTGGGTCAGGAAGATTCCCTGGAGAAGGAAATGGCAACCCACTTCAGTATGCTTGCCTGGAGAATTCCATGGACCGAGGAGCCTGGAAGGCAACAGTCCCTTGGATGGCAAAAAGTTGGACACGACTTAGCAATTGAATCACCACCACATGGTAGCTCTGTTTTTAGTTTTGAAAGGAATCTCCATACCATTCTCCATAGTGTGTATCAATTTACATTCCCACCAACAGTCTCTCCAGCATTTATTGTTTGTTCTGTTCAGTTCAGTTCAGTCGCTCAGTCGTGTCCAAGTTTTTGTGGCCCCATGGACTGCAGCACACCAGGCTTCCCTGTCCATCACCAACTCCCGGAGCCTACTCAAACTCATAGACTTTTCAATATGGCCATTCTCACCAGTGTGAGGTTCCTTGAAGGGGGAAAGAGAATAAATGCTGTCAGAGAATGAGCAGTAAAAGCTAATGTGTCTCAGCCCCAAGATCCAGGGAACCTAATGGGCAACAAGGACAGACTTTAGGAGACAGAGCAGGGTTGGTATGCACAGGCTTCTCATTGCAGTGGCTTCTCTTGTTGCAAAGCACTGGCTCTAGTTTGCTTGGGCTTCAAAAGCACATGGGTTTAGTCATCCTGTGGCATGTGGGATCTTCCCTGACCGGGGATCAAAGCTGTGTCCCCTGCATTGGCAGGCAAATTCCTGTCACTGGCCCACCAGAAAGCCCCTGCCGCATCTTCTTTATCCATTCATTTGTCGATTGTCATTTAAGTCACTTCTATGGCTTCTCAGGTAGCTCAGACTGTAAAGAATCTGCCTGCAATGCGGGAGACCTGGGTTCAATCCCTGTGTTGGGAAGCTCCCCTGGAGAAGGACATGGCAACCCACTCCAGTAATTGTGCCTGGAGAATCCCACGGACAGAGGAACCTGGTGGGCCACAGTCCATGGGATCACAAAGAGTTGAACACGACTGAGCTACTAAGCACACACACATTCTCCTTCTCCTGATAGTGTCTAGGCCCTGGTTCCCACCTCTTACCCTGGGCTCACAATTCTCCAGCTTAACGGCCTCAGGTTCTGAGTCTTTGCCCCATGTCTCCCCCAGGGTCTGCGTCTGTTCTGAGCAGGCCTTCAAGGCGTTAACTCTCCTCCAGGTGAAGCAAGGGTTTGGGCCTATCACTGTCATAATGAAAGAAAGTCTGTTTCTCCAATGCCCCCATGGAGCCTCCACCTTACATCAGGGGGGCTGGACTGACATGAAGTTGGAGCCAAGTTAACTGTCTGCAAGAGAACTCAGGTGCTAGCTGGCATGGGGAGTGCTGATTCACTCTTTATGTGCCCTGCAAAATTCCTATGTTGCAACCTTGGCCCTGAATGTGATGGTATCGGAAGATGAGTATGTGGGAAGTGATGGGTGAGTTCAGTTCAGTTCAATTCAGTCTCTCAGTCATGTCTGACTCTTTTTGACCCCTTGGACTATAGCATGCCAGGCTTTCCTGTCCATCATCAACACCCAGAGCTTGCTCAAACTCAAACCCATCAAATTGGTGATGCCATCCAAACATCTCATCCTCTGTCGTTCCCTTCTCCTGCCTTCAGTCTTTCCCAGCATCAGGGTCTTTTCCAGTGAGTCAGTTCTTCACATCACGTGGCCAAAGTATTGAAGTTTCAGCTTCAGCATCAATCCTTCCAATGAATATTCAAGACTGATTTCCTTTAGGATGGACTGGTTGGATCTCCTTGCAGTCCAAGGGACTCTCAAGAGTCTTCTCCAATGCCACACCACAGTTCAAAACCATCAGTTCTTTGTCACTCAGCTTTCTTTATGGTCCAACTCTCACATCTATACATGACTGCTGGAAAAACCATAGCTTTGACTAGATGAACCTTTTTCACCAAAGTAATGTCTCTGCGTTTTAGAATGCTGTCTAGGTTGGTCATAGCTTTTCTTCCAAGGAGCAACTGTCTTTTGATTTCATGGCTGAAGACACCATCTGCAGTAAGTATAGAGGTCAAGAAAAAAAAGCCTGTCATTGTTTCCATTGTTTCCCCATCTATTTGCCATGAAATGAAGTGATGTGATCCAATTCCATGATCTTTGTTTTCTGAATGTTGAATTTTAAGCCAGCGTTTTCACTCTCCTCTTTCAGTTTCATCAAGAAGCTCTTTTGTTCCTCTTTGCTCTCTGCTATAGGAGGGGTGTTATCTGCATATCTGAGGTTGTTGATATTTCTCTCGGCAGTCTTGATTCCAGCTTGGGCTTCATCCTGCCCAGCATGTCGCATGATATACTCTGCCTATAAGTTAAATAGGCAGAGTGACAATATACAGCTTTAACGTACTCCTTTCCCTACTTGGAACCAGTCTGTTTTTCCATGTCTGGTTCTAACTGTTGCTTCTTGACCCTCATACAGATTTCTCAGGAGGCAGGTCAGGTGGTCTGGTATTCCCAACTCTTTAAGAATTTAGCAGAGTTTGTTGTGATCCACACAGTCCAAATAATGGGTAAGAGCCTATCGAAAATGCCTCTGCGTTCCCTCCACCCTTTCACAAGGTGAGTGCGCCGAGAGAAGACAGCCTTCTGTGAACCAGACATCTCCCAGTGCCTTGATCTTGGACTTGCCAGATTGCAGAGCCATGGGGAAAACTCTCCTGTTTGTAAGGCACCCGATGTATGGTCATTGTGATGGCAGTTCCATGGGACCAAGACAGGGAGAAAGGGAGCTCTCCAAAGCCTGGTGTCTAAGACACGGGGTTCAAGTCCCCTGAAAGGCAGGACAGGCAGAGGGGACCCCAGACTTTTGCATCCTTCCCCCATCCTCACTGGTGTCTCCATTTCACCCCTGATGTTCTGTAGACACTGTGGCTGATACATGGTGTACATGCTGATGCCAGAACAGGAGCCCTAACACACACTGGGGAGAGGGATCAGCTATATGGAAAGGGGAGTGCCAAGGGCAGGACCTGTGACAAAAAATATGTGATGCTGTCTGAATCCCGCAGTTAACAACCTAGCTGAAAAACAAACCATCCCATGGAAAGTAGTCGTAAGTATTAGGGTGACCTCTTCAGGACAGCAGGGAGGACTTGGCAAGGTGGGCATTGGCTCTAGGGTTTCCTGGAGGGGGGCCAAGGGTGGTGTGGGAAGGGTGGGGTGGAGTGTGATTGGGTTGGAGAGGGAAGGGGAAAGGGAGGGGGAAGGGTAGATTGTATTTAAAAGCTCCATGGTCACAGCTCAGGCTCCCAAGTCCCCACTTTTCTGTCGAAGCTGCTTCTGCTCCCGCTGGACAGAGTCCAGGACACACGGGCCATGAGTGTCTAAGGGTGGGTCCGGGGTTGCCATACAGGCTCCTGGCTTCCCACCTGAGCTGCTGGACAGACCTGGGAACACCTGTGATGAGCGGTAAGAGATGAGGGAAGGTGGGAAGAAGGGCGAGGTGGGGAGGAAGGAGTTGGGGGATAGTGAGGGGTCTGGGCCTGGAGAGGTGGGAGGGGTGCGGTGGAGAGGGTTGGGTCCCCTCCCCCACCTGTTGCGCATTCCCCCCAGGAGTCCCTCCCCCTGAGCTTAGTAGGCAGGAGGGGATTGAAGGGAATCCTATTTTCAGAGGCTCCAAAA
The DNA here is from genome assembly GCA_007570785.1 of Antilocapra americana. NCBI lineage: Eukaryota > Metazoa > Chordata > Mammalia > Artiodactyla > Antilocapridae > Antilocapra > Antilocapra americana. The sequence continues at coordinate 13,715 of ML660777.1, read as the reverse complement.
TGAAAGTCACTCAGTCGGGTCCAAATATAAAGTCCATGGAATTCTCCAGGCCAGAATACTGGAGTGGGTAGCCTTTACCTTCTCCAGGGGATCGTCCCAACCGAGGAATTGAACCCAGGTCTCCCACATTGCAGGCAGATTCTTTACCAGCTGAGCCACAAGGAAAGCCAAGAATACTGGATTGGGTAGCCTATTCCTTCTCCAGAGGATCTTTCTGGCCCAGGAATCAAACCGGGGTCTCCTGCATTGCAGGTGGATCCTTTACCAACTGAGCTATCAGGGAAGCCCCAGGTTGACTAGAAACTGAGGGAGGGAAGGCAGTTCAGCCCCTGGGCCTGGGGGAGCCATCAGCAGATGAAGGCGGGTGACCCAGTTGACACCTGTCACAAGGCAGATATTTTTGTGTGGTGTTTCATGCTAAAAAAAGAAAGTAGATAGATGACAGGTGGTATTAGCTTGTTCCCTGTCCTCATTTTTCGTTCCCTTGGAAACTTGGGGTGAGGTTCCAAGATCAGAGGTCCTATTCCAGGCCAGATTTCCAGGCCCAAAGGGACAAGTTGGGGAGCCAGTCACCACTGAGGCCCCTTCAACAACAGTTCTGACACACTGATCACCCCACACTCTCCACGCACGTGTGTCTTCCCAAACTTCAGCCCCCACAGTTACACACACAAGCCCCCTTGCCGTCCACACTGCCCTCAGTCACCCACAGCCCACCCTGATTCTCCAGCCTCCCACACAGCCCCCCTCACTGGAGCCTGGGAGCTGCAAATACTGAGCCTGTATGCCCCAACTACTGAAGCCCGCAGCCTAGAGCCTGCGCTCTGCTACAAGGAAAGCCATCCCAGTGAGCTGCTCTTGCACCGTAGCTAGAGAGCAGCCACTAGAGAAAGCCCACACACAGCAGTGAAGACCCAGCACAACCAAAAATAAATACATCTGAAAAAAAATGATTCAGTTAAACTTCACAATAATGTACCACAACAAAAAGGAGTACCTCAGCGTATATATCGTGTCTAGCACTTGCCTCTCAAATCCTTTTTATGAGGCATCTATGTTTTTACTGCAGTAATTCTTTATTTATTGGGTTATAGTGTTCCATTTGTGACTATATGACGCTTTATCCTTTCTTCTGTTCTGGATACATTTTTACACATTAACATGTCAGTATGTTAATACATATAGTAATCTACATGTAATCGACATGTAATCTTCAACTGGTAGCCTCATACTTTTGCATCATGACATCTAGGCACTTAGCACTTGACTGTGGTTTCTGCATATGTATTAGTCTGCTAGGTCTCTAAAGAAAAGCTATTTTTCTATACTCAGAACACCAAATATGACACCAAAATGTGGGTTTTAGAAACTCTGCTCCAGGAACCAGGACTCCGACCAAACGTATACTTCCTATTGTATCACAACACAGACTGTAACCACACACCACCGACTGAGTGGTTTCAACAAGTCTTCCTGGAGGTGAGGATTTTAGCACATGAACTAAGAACACATTCAGCCCGTAAAAGCATGCGGTGACTTAAGTATACATGAAAGTGAGTGTGAACACATAAATTATGTCTCGTTAAATCACATAAGTATATCCCTAATGCATTATTTTCTTAACAGAATTTCAAAAATGCCAACCTCCGCCCCCCACACCAATTCCACCCCACATCAAGGGAAGTCTGATGGAAAGAATAGAACAGGAAGTCTTAACTGATTGTGAGCAAATATTCGACTTTCACAAATCTTCAAAATGACCAGGTCAATACATCTTAAGGGCCCATCAACAGTCGTGGAAAGTGAAGGAATTCTTAAGCGTAAGCTTCTTTAGTTTCTTGTTAAACTCCACTCTGAGTAGGAGGTAGTATATTAGATCAACAGCCAGACTGTCATCAAGGGTCAGTTTGTGCCACCAAGCGTTGGCCGGGGTCCAGCCTAGGCGGGTCCGGGGGTCTTGAGGGATGAGTGGCGTTGGTGAAGAAGTGAGCTGAGTCGATGTGGTGATGGGGCAGTCTCTCTCTTTATTGTTGTTGGTTTACAGTTTTTATACCCAAGAAACACACCCATTTCGTCACATATTATTCTATACAATCTTGTTTCCTGCCTATCATCAACAATTTTAACATTAAGCTAATCTTCCTTGCATTTGTGGATTTCTGCATAATCAGATTTAACAAGAGTATGTTTACCATTTGATTGTTTTCAGCATACTTCATTCAGTCATGATAAGTACATCAATCTAAGTAGAAAGGTTACATTTCTCTTATTAGGTGCAACTATTTAGAAGCTAGAGAGAAGGGCTTAAGCTTGAAACTGCTTTATTCTATTAACCTATTTCAAGGAAAGGACAAAGAGACAGTTTGGAAAGAGGAAAGAGGACTAAGAGACAGTCTAGCAGCACTGCTTTAGCAATAAAACCCTATTAACCTTATAACTGCTGTAATGAATTCCTATGTCTACATTATCCTAAAGCAATCAGTATCTCCAACTATGCTGGCCACAGTTATGAGCATTCCTAAGTCCCAGCCTGGTTTCTTCAAGGAAGGGAGCCTCCTCCGTGGAGCGGTCGGGAGAGTGGGATGTGGAAAGGTGACCCAAGTACGAGCCCTTCTGGTGGTGGCCTTACCTTGACCCCCAGAGAACTCTTGGTAAACTCCCCAGTAAGGAGTAGGAGGTGTAGTAACCTATTTAAATGTCCCTTATTCCTCCTTTGTCCCCAGGGAAGGGAATCTGCCTTCCCCAATCCCCTGGGGGAAATAAGGTCTGAGGGAATTATCTCAGGATGAATTCTTTCTAACTGGGACTGACCTACTGAGATGAGCTAATGTTCAGAGCATAAACAGAATTTCCCAAGAAAAATACCAGGAGGGGCCTTGCCTTGGGATGCCCCGAAGGAAAATCTGCTTTGCAGTTTCCTTCTCAGTCTCGTGACCATGTCATCCAAGTGAGGGGGCATCCTGACGGCTCCGGCAAGCGTTGGTTTAACATTGTACCTTCTCAGAGTCCAAGGAGAAATATCCAGGTGATGGAACAGCTGTTAGAACATTGGGGAAAATGTTGAGCCAGATAATGCTATCATCAGAGAGCAAAAGGTTTTTTTCATCAAAGGGCTGGGAAAGACTGAGTAAGATCTCAGGACAACATCCCACCCCACCATGTCTACATCTTATACCCGGTGCCCGCACAGGAGAAGACACTTGTCTTCATCCACATTCCCACTGCACTGTCCTGCTGCCCACACCAGCCTCTTCTCTCCAACAGAGTGGTTCCCAAGCCTATGTGGAAGTGTGGGAGCCCAAGATCAAGAAACAACATCATCTTGGTAAAGATGGGTCCAGTGGACGGGGGCTTGGTGAGACCTGAGCCTCACCTCTCCCAAGTCCTGACCAGAACAAACCTTCCAGGAGCCAGAGGCCAGCCGGCTTCTCACCTGCTGTGGTCCCTGATTTCTTCATTAGATGCATGATGATGAAGCAATTAGAACTAACTGGGTGATGATCAATAGGATAATGCAAGGGACCAATTGGATGGATGCAGACTGGCCGATGTCTGGGGCCATTATTAGTGGTTCTAAAACGGAAAAGCAAAAGCCTTGTCAAATCTAAAAATATGCCTTCCTCAGTATCTGCTGTCCTTAGACAGCAAATGTTAGCCATATAGCTACTGACTCCTGTGAAGCCACTCTTCAGGTCCGGGTGTGGAAAGGTGAATGGGCTTGTGCTGTGTCTTTGCAGAGCTAATATTTCTACTGAGTTGTGTTAGTCACTCAGCCATGTCCGTCTGTTTGTGATCTCATGGACTGTAGTCCAACAGGCTGCTCTGTCCATGGGATTCTCCAGGCAAGAATACTGGAGTGGATTGCCATTTCCTACTCCAGGGAATTTTCTCAACCCAGGTCTTCTGCCTTACAGGCAGATTCTTTACCGTCTGAGTCACCGAGACAACAAATGTCCATCTGATTATCTTTCAGGTGGACATGTTTAGTGTGAGAAGTCCTTTTTGAGGAGGACACAATTGGGGGTACTTAATTCTGTCTGGGAAGGGATAAGGGCTTCATTAAGTAACATTGGAGCTGGTTAAAGGATCAGTACGACAGGAGGGAGAGAAGGCCTGGAAAGAATGTGTATATAGATTTGGGGACCATCAAGCAGTGCCAGGGGACTGGGTCATTGGTTAATGAGGAAGGGGGCTCCTCTGCTGAGGGAGGTGGGCTGGGTAAGGAGGGTGCTGGCAAGTTCTAGGCTATGCCCATCACTGACTGTCCAGACAGGAGGTCCATCAAGAGATCAGTCACTTCATCCATCCATCATATTTTCAATTGCACAAGCATATGTGCTCAAATCCACACATGGAGGCACTAGACCTTTGAAGACAGCTACCCCTTCCTACCTCCCCCACACCCCACTGAGTTACCTGTGGGCCCTGGGGGCAGCATGTTCTCCCAGTGTTTCAGGAATTCCCTAAGCCAATAACCGCAGTCTCCCGTTGAGATCTTCCTGAAATACTCTGCCAGTTCCTGGTTGTCCTCCCACTTCTCCTTGATCCCTGTGGCTCCAGGATCGATGACTGTCCAGGTCATGTTCATGGTGTCAAGGAGGAGGGCTGTCCGTCCACTGAGGCGGAAGTTCAAGGACGCACCAGAGCATCGCTCGGCCTCACACTGACAACATAGGCTGACCTGCAGGGTTGGAGGACCTGTGCCCCCCCACACAGTGAATCTTTCTGGACTGTCCACAGTCCGTCTTCCCCTGTCAGTCAAGTGTGTCTGCACATCTAGGGGCCCATGATCTTCCGACCTTGACCTGCCCCCTCTTACCCATCAGGTCCACCGGGTCTCTAAGGCTGGATCGTGTTCAGTCTTTTCACAGGAAGGACCTCTCTACAGGCACTCCGCCCCTACCCCTCTCTTGCTGTCTCCAGCTCCCCACCCCCTTCCCATACTTACCTCTCGCCTCCTTTTTGTCCAGTTTGATGACAGGCAGGACCATCCTGAGCTCTCTTCCTGCTACTCCCAGCGTTTGGCTTAATTCAGTCCATGCTTTGGTGGCGTTTACCTCCTTCCCCAGGGCACCCAAAGGTTTGACCTTGTTGCTGTCACTGTCGTACTGGAGGAAAGGCTTGGTGTCCACGGAGCCCTGGACTTGACACCAGGGCTGGCCAGGGCTGGGCTGAGACTTGACACCAAGGTCGAGGCACAGAGAGTGGGCATCTGTGAGAGAAAATCACAGGTGTGTCTGGGAGTTTCCTCCCCCAGGGCCTGGTTGCAGAGGGAGGGGTCTCATCCCAGACCCCCTCCTTTGCTCATCCTCAGTCCTGCCTCACCTTTAACTGTCTGAGCTTTAGTTAAACACTTGTATGCCACCGTGGATCTTTTCTGTCCATATACTATTAGCAGGAAGATTTCTCTGGTATATGGTGACTCAGGCAGTAAGAATCCACCTGCAATGCAGGAGACCCAGGTTCGATCCCTGGAGATGGAAATGGCAATCCACTCCAGTATTCTTGCCTGGAGAGTGGACAGAGGAGCCTGGCAGACTACAGTCCGTTGGGTGGCAAAAAGTTGGACACACCTAAGTGACTAAGCACGCACATGTCAGCTTCTGAGGTAGCAAAACCAGAAGACAATGTCTGCCTTCTAGAGACTTAAAATCTATCTGAACAGACAAGACTTTCAGCATAATAGGAAGAAAGATGCCATAGGACACAGGCCACATTCACGATGGGTCCCTAGGCATCAGGAATGTTATACTGGGACTTGCCAGGAGAGAGACAGCTGCTACAGGAACACAGGCTCAGGCATCCTGCCTTAGGCAGGGTCCCAGAAGGCAGGGTGTCACCTCCTTGGCAGCCGGTCCCGCTAAACCACACCCTCACCATCCTAAGAGTAGGTGGACAGGCGCCCACCAGGGTGGAGCCCCTTCCCTCCCCATTTTCTCATGTCCCCCACTCCCCCACCAGAGACCCAGATCCAGGACACTCACAGCCCAGAATCTTCGTGGCTTCTGTCAGCAGCAGTATCAGCAAAAGAAGACCTATGGTGTGAACCAGTGACATTTCTCCCTGCAGTTTTAGGAGAGTGGTGGGCAAAAGTTAGCTTGGGCTGTGTCTATACCTCTGTTTCCTGGCACCACCCAAAGTCTTCAGTCCCAGATTGAGGAGGTCCTGTTGAAAAATAACAGGAAAAAATAACACTTATGCCCAGGAAGTATTTCTTAAGTTTCAAAATGTAAATTTTCTAAAATGAGTCATGATATTACAAAGCCAAATTCCCTTTGAATAACTATCCTCCCTCCAAAAGAGCCCCTCTTCCAGTGTGAGCAAGAAAAGCCCACGTTTTGGTGGCTCTTCTGCTTATTCTATGAATTTCTTCCTCCTCTGACTTTTCTTTGAACTCACTTCCTCCCTCACCCCCACCCCGCCGCTGCTGCCATCTCCTGCTCAGTTATCCCTTCTTTTCTCCTACATCCACTTTCCATCCTAACCTCTCAAACTTTCTTTGTAATGATTACGATTCGCTACATGTTAGTCACTCAGTCGTGTCCGACTCTTTGCGACCCCATGGACTGTACAGCCGGCCAGGCTCCTCTGTCCACGGGATTCTCCAGGCAAGAATACTGGAGTGAGTCGTCATTCCCTTCTGTTAATCAAACTAGCAGCAGCGGCCGACCCCACCAGGTCTGTCATATCGGAGGAGGGTGTGCAACAGAGTCCAATAGTCCTGTTGGAGCCGAGCTCCAGAACAGCCGGGAATTTATCATCGTTCGCTCACTCGCACGTTGCAAAGTCCTCCTAGGGTCCCGGAGGAGCAAGCTCACCGCAAAACATTTGCGGATTTTCCCGAGTCAAGCAACAGCGGCCCCCTCCCGCCTTTCCCAGATCCCTCCCGTGCGCTACCCGTCTCCCGCAGGATGTCAGCCGCGCAGGTGTCTCAGCCTCGCGGTCTCCGGGCTGGTGGCTTCGGGGTGGCAGGAGAAAAGACAGAACATTTGGGGGAGAAGACAGAACATTTGGTGGCGGGCCCGCCCTGGGCTCGTACTCACCGCCCGCTCCTTCTCGGCAGCCGGCTCCTGCGATCTGCGGGGCGCGGTCCTCCCGTGCTCGGTCCTGCCAAGGTCGCTTTCGCGCAGGTTTCGATTGTTGAGTTCGCAAGCACAAGAGAAGTTTAGAAGTTCTCGCGGTTTTCAGTTTGACTCGCTCTTTCTAATCTCTGCCCGACGCCCCGTGGCCCCGGCTCGAGGGAAGCTCGAAGAGGGGCCCGGGCCGAGATGCCGCGCTCGGGGGACGGCGCGGGTGGGGCGGCCCGTCCGGCCGGTGAGTGAGTCTATGTAAGGAAGTCCCGGGGTGCGGGGTGATGATCGGTCTCCTTCCGGTTGTCACTGCGGGGCCTGGGACAGGGGCCGGCCAGGCGCCTCGGGCGACTTCTCGGCCCCGCGAGGTTCCCGGAGTCAGGCTCCGCCCCTCTCTTCTCTACCATCCTCTCCGGAGTTTCCTAAAGTGATTCGTCGCTGGCCTCCTGACCAGCTGCCGCAAGTCAGCCCTTCTTGGATGGCATTCCTTCTAAGGGCAGCTAAATAAATACATGGCAGCAGGACATTTATTCTTCCAGTTGTTCCATTACTCCCACCGTGGCCCTTCTCGGTGGTCTGTGATCAAGTCTGGGACAAGTCAGAGGGCGCAGGGCATCACTCCGCCTCTCTAGGGACGGTCCCTCTCTGCTCCTCCCCAACAGCGGGGTTCCATGTTCCCCTTGAACCTCCAGGGTCCCAGGCACATGGTCTTCCCCAGCAGCCCTCACTTGACACTGCCTCCCAGACCGGATGTCTGTTGTGTATTGGTTTGATCTGATTCCAAATCCACTTGTTTTTGACTTAAACGAAATTGATCTACTTGTTTATGACTTAAATGAAATGTTCTAGTCCACTTGTTTATAACAAAAACAAAAAAGTTAGTTTTTCATGGTAAAGTTATTTTGAGACTAGAATGATGTAAGATGTGACAGAGTGTCATTTCATCCGTTGTGGTTCATAAGCACTTTGTAGATCACCTGCCATGGGTCCTGACTGGGTGTTTGTCCAGAGAACACACGCATTATGGAGTGTGAGTTCTTTATCTATTCTAGATGTCAGTCACTTACCAGATAAATGTGTGCTCGTTCTGGTGTTCAGTTGCTCCGTTTTGTTTGACTCTTTGCGACCCTGTGGACTGTAGACCGTCAGGTTCCTCTGTCCATGGGATGTGCCAGGCAAGAATTCTGGAGTTAGTTGCCATGTCCTCCTCCAGGGAATCTTCCTGATCCAGGATGTAACTTGTGTCTCCTGAGTTGGCAGGCGGATTCTTTACCAATGAGCCACCTGGGAAGCCCTACCAGACACATGACTTGCAAATACCTTCTCTCATTGAAGATAGTCGTTTCATTTTTTTCATGATATCCTTTAAAATGCAATTTTTTAAATAAAATTTTGAAAGTCTTTTTTTTTTCTTTTGTTGTTTGTGGCTAGTCTTGTATTTTAGAAGATTTTTGCCAAATGCAAAGGCAAAGATTTACTCATCTTTTCTTCTAAGACTCATAGTTTTAGCTCTTCAATGTCTGTCTATGATCCATTTTGAGTTAATTTTGTATATGGTGTAAGGGGGAGGGTCAGCCTCATTCTTTTGCATGTGACTCTCCAGTTGCCCCAGCACCTTTTGCTGAAAACACTCTTCTTTGCCCGTGACTTGACTTGGTATGCCTTGAAAATCAATTGACCCTTGTCAACTTAAAAGACAGTCCCAACCTAAAAGTTGAGAGCTGTGCTTTATTTGGTGGAAATTTGTAAGACATAAGTCTGGGCCGTAGCATCTCAAGTAGCCTAAGAGAACTCTTCCAAGGAGGCGGCGGGGAGGAGTCAGGTTATGTAGAAGTTTGCAAGAAAGGGCAGGTAGTCTGAACATCAAAAGTATTTTTGTAAATTAAAGAAAACCAGATATCTCAAGCTAAGGAATTTAGTGCTTTCCTATAAATGGGAAGATGCAGGAGTTTGGGCTCACTGAAATCATTCCTTTCATATGCATCTCAGCTCTCTGGGGCCAAATATCTGTGTTTTCACCTTCTGAGTTCCTCAGGGCTCCCAGTAGCAAGTGGCTGCAGCCTGATTTCTGCCATATCACACAGGTGTTCTTTTTCCTCCTGAGTACTCTGGAGGGCTGGAATCACTGATGACTGTGACATCCTTGTTTACTGACATAACAGAAAATATTCCATTTTTAAGTCCTTTCCCTTGGTCAGAAATTCGACCAATGTATGGGAGACATTTCATGACCAATTTTGGTCCCGCGGTGCTGGGAGGCTCATCCCAGGTCGGGTGAATGTTTTCGTTGATATGTTGCTCCAGGCATTAGTTTCTGGATTAGACCCACTGATAGACAATAAAAGATTTTCTGGATCCTCTGTCTTTTAACCTATTGTGATCCAGGAGATAGTCCCCTTCTTTTCTTTTCCCACACCTAGAATCACACTATTATAATTATTGATCACATACGGAACTATATATTTGATTAATTGTTTTAAGTCACTGTTACATTTGTTGGAAGCCTGGTTATACCTCTAAGAGACAACAATCTTATAAAATAGACAGAATATAAGTAATGTAGCTGTTCCTAGCAACACTGGCAGAGTCATAGTTTGTAGAGACACAGGCATGAACAATTTGGAAACGAAAAATAAGTTAAAACAAAGATTAGTGTCACTAGTTGTAATCCAGGTGTAATAAACCAACAAATCCATAGGAGAGCCAGCTGGAGAATCCAAATTTTGCCAGAATCAGGTAGAGAGAAAAAGTTAAATGTTTCATCTTTGTTTATAAAGGCTTAATATATCAACTTGTGACAGTATCAGAGAAAAAGGTTCTTGTGACAGTATCTGGAAAACAGATTCAAGTTAGCATGTTTTCTAAAATCAAAGTTATAAATTATATTTATCTATTTATTTAGTTTCATATACTTAATTCCTATTGATCTGCAGGAATTAGTCAGATTTTCTATATAGTGTGTCATTTGTTACCCAATTTAGTGGCATTACCTAAAGGCTATCAGAAACTTATATTTGTTTAAACAGGTTCTTTTGATGAGTCTTTTTGAAAATCTTTATTTTGTACAAGCAATGTAAAATTATAATACTCTATGAAGGACAAAGTTAAAATAGTATAGGTAACAATTTGAATACAATGTAATTAGCAGGAAACTTGGATATCTCTGTAACATATAACCTTTTAAGATAATAACTAGAATTATGACTGATAACATTATATCAGGATGTATCAGATGTTAGGGATAAATTTTAGAATATCTATATTAATGATATTTATCTATACATTACAACCTAAAGTTTACCTTCAATAATTTGACAATGTTTTTGAATTAAAAATAAACTTAATTTAGCATTTCTCTCTGAGATGTCTCAAAGATGTTTTTTTGAAGCATCTCTGAGTCAGCTGGAGGCTAAAGGAGCTTTAGTTAGATTTTGCTATTTGGGAAGTTTGTTAGAAATATTAAAAACGTTTTAAAACCCAACAGGATCATAGGCCACTGAAACAGTACTTATTCATTTCGCCAAAGTCACAAAAACAGTTATAATAAATATGGCTCACCCAAGGGCACAGAAACTCATGCGATTTGTTTTCAAACAGGAGCACTTTTAACAGAAGGAGAAATCAAATTCCAGTCTTGCATTAGCTTACTTAACAAAATCCTTTCAGTTAGCTTCAATCTAAGTGTTGTTCATCCTAAGTATGTATAAACTTTTTTCCTCCTCAGGCTCCTTTGCATCATCTCTCATCACTTTCTGTATTCATCCTGTCTCTCATTTTTCCATCTAAATATGATCAACTAGCTAAGTTTTTTCCTCCATAAAATGTAATCTCATTTCTCATACCTTTTTAAACTGAAAACATATATTTTACTTCTTACTATATACTGAAATGTTACTGTATTATTCCTTATAGCTTTACTGACATGTTTAAATTAGAATCCTCACCACTTCAAACCTTAGTTTTTAATAAAAGCTAAGAATTAAGCAATGAACTGTCTTTTACCCTGGCATTTTATAGACTGGTTATCATAAACACCAGTGATAAGTTTTTAAAACTTTTGTTCTCTTATAGAGAACATCTCGATGTGACACCAACATTTTTATTGATATTTCTAAATACCTTTAGTTTTTTTAATTTAGTAATTTATGTCTCAGTATCTTTTACTTAATAAACTTTTATCACTTAAATTAACACAGTTCTAGAACTTTCAGCCATTTCAGTTGCTCAGTCGTGTCCGACTCTTTGCGACTCCATGGACTGCAGCGTGTCAGGCTTCCTTCCCTGTCCATCACCAACTCCTGGAGCTTGCTCAAATTCAATTATCAAATATCTAGAAAGATTATTTTAAGTAGACATTTCTAAAATATAATTAAAGAGTGTATCCCAATGTTTTTATCTCATTTACATTTACTTTCAGATTTCATCATATCAAGTTATTTTTCTTATAACAGATCTAGTAAGAGCTTATGTATTAAATCTAGGTACAATAAGGAGTTACATGATTTTGATGACTCTTGACATCAAATTAGACAAACAAACAAACATTAATACCAGATACAAACTTAATATTGAATATTTCCCAGTTCACATGAACCTGAAAGTCACTTTAGCCACTGTCTTTAAATGTAAGTGCTTTTTATTAAAATTAAGTAGAGTTATTTATAAATCTAATTTTGATAAAACTTTTTAGAAGCAGAGATATCTCATATGTGTAATGTGTACACAGAAATATACAGGCAAAACCATAGATCTCATAGCTTCATTTAAAAGCTTAACCATGAATCGGGTATTACAATATAAAGTTATTAGTTTACAAAAAACAGCTGAAATATATTATTGTTGTTTGCTCAGATGACTAAGGCTTTGCTATCTCTAAGGTTTGGGAAAGAGAACATTCCCAGTGCTTTTAATTTTAAAACGGCCACTTTTTTCCCTTGGTTTCAGGTCTTGTCTGATGGAGCTAATTAGGCTCAGTCTCAGTCCTTGTGGTTTGTATTTACATTTTGGTTTGTAAGAGATTTCTAAGAGAAAGCCAGTTGCTTTTATAGTTTTCCAAAGAACAGTTCTGTCACCTAAAGATATTAAAATCAGTGATAAGATCTTTAACGAAACGGAAATTTCTTTTACTAATTGTCTGTTTTAGAACTTCAGAGTTTAATTTACCATGCCTTCAAAGGTTTATATAAAGTATTTAGCAAAGACCCTTTTGTTTACAAATTAAACCCAAAGCAAAATCATCCTTGTATGTTACTTCCCAGGTTTTTTTTTTTTTTTTTTTTTTTTAACTTGTATGGCTTGGGTAACTGTTATGGCCCATTAATGGGCCAGGGCTTGGGGGTGCAGAGTCGTCGACAAGAAAATAAAGGAAGAGAGAAAGGAGAGAGAGAAATGAATAGAAACATGGGGACCAAGACTCTGATGGAGTAAAGGCGTTTATTCAGCATAATGTGGGCATATATATACTGTCTTACAAGATAGCCTTTTCAGCAAAGATGAAGATCAAAAATCTTACAACTTATCCAGGAAACATAGGGCTAGAATCCATCTCAAAGAGGGGGGGTTGTAAAACTCACTTTCCTATCAGAGAGGGAAGAAAGCTGTAAATGGTTACTTTTACTTTAAGAATGTATGCATTTCTTTTGTCCTCGGGAAAGGTGTGCCTCTCCACTCATCTCTGAATATTCAGGGATGGTTAAGGGACATCAGAAAACAGCACACAGGAAGCCTCCTGCCAAATGTTCCCTGACAGGTAACTATTGGTTAGTACGTTTTCTTATTATCTCCTGGGTGGCAATCTATATCTCTTATCTTATAATACCACCCAGTGAAACATGTCTATCCCATAGTATAATTAAACAAAGGATTTAACCATTTTCTATAAATCCATTTAAATATACCAATTTTATATACTTTCATCTAAATTCCATTAACTTTTATTTTTTTTAATTTTCTTTACTTTATTGTGTTGGTTTTGCCATACAATGACATGAAACCGCCATGGGTTTACATATGCTCCCCCTCCAGAACCCTCCTCCCTCCTCCCTCCCGATTCCCTCCCCCTGGGACATCTCGGTGCACCAGCCAGGAGCATCAACCCTGGGCTGGCGATTGATTTCACATGTGATAATTAACATGCTTCCATGCCATTCTCCCATATCATCCCACCCTTGCCCTCTTCCACAGAGTCCACAAGTCTATTCTATACATCTGCGTTCCTTTTGCTGTCTCGCATGCTGGGTTCTCGTTCCGTCTTTCTAAATTCCATATATATGCATTAATGTACTGTATTGTTTTTGCTTCTGGCTTACTTCACTCTGGATAATGGGCTCCAGTTTCGTCCATCTGAGTAGAACAGCTTCAAATGAATTTTTTTTTTTAATGGTGAGTAATATTCCATTGTGTATATGTACCACAGCTTTCTTATCCATTCGTCAGTTGATGGGCATCTAGGTTGCTTCCATGTCCTGGCTATTGTAAACAAAGCAGCGATGAACATTGGGGTTATTCTTGATTTTAGCAACTCAAGTCATGGAGTCCTGTTTAAACATGCATCCCACTGTTAGTCTCATCATCATGTTTCTCTTAATTAGCATCTAGTGCTAAAATTATAAGACTTTGGGAGGAAAAAAAGAAATTAAAAATTAG
>ML660776.1:6705440-6795985 GCA_007570785.1 Antilocapra americana | reverse complement strand
ATGTGTTTGTTAGCCATTTTTATATCTTCTTTGGAGAAATGTCTGTTAAGTTCTTTGGCCCACTTTTTAGTTGGGTTGTTTATCTTTCTAGAATGGAGCTGCAGGAGTTGTTTGTATATTTTTGAGATTAATTGTTTGTCCGTTGCCTCATTGGCTATTATTTTCTCCCATTCTGAAGGCTGTCTTTTCACCTTGCTTGTAGTTTCCTTTGCAGTGCAGAAGCTTTTAATTTTAATTAGGTCCCAGTTGTTTATTCGTGTTTTTATTTCCAGTATTCTGGGAGGTGGGTCATGGAGTAGAAACATAGATCAATGGAACAGAATAGAAAGCCCAGAGATAAATCCACACATCTATGGACACCTTATCTTTGACGAAGGAGGCAAGAATATACAATGGAGAAAAGACAACCTCTTTAACAAGTGGTGCTGGGAAAACTGGACAGCCACTTGTAAAAGAATGAAACTAGATCACTTTCTAACACCATACACAAAGATAAACTCAAAATGGATCAAAGATCTAAGCATAAGACCAGAAACTATAAAACTCCTAGAGGATAACATAGGCAAAACACTCTCTGCCATAACCCAAAGCGGAATTAAAGGTTCTTGACTTTGTTTAGTTACTATTTGTTTTTGACGGCTTTCCATTGCTTCTGCATTATCTCATTTTTCTGAATAAATTTATTCCTTGGCAAAATTTTTTCTGCAGACAAGAGGCAGACAGAGGACTCGGGGATAGAGGAGTCTGTTCTGGGAAAGCTCCATAGGCTCCAGCTCGGTGGCATAGACCCAGTGCTAGAACAGTGTCTAGACATGGGGAGACATCAAATTACATCTAATGATTTGTGATGAATATAAAAATCATCACATATTGTTCCCTGCATTTTTTTGCTTATTGGGCAGGAATACCGGGAAGATGACAAGGTTCTAGCCATTGTTCTTCAGAGAAATTACTAGATGCCTTGTGAGGAAAGGAGGGTCTGGGAGGACTATTATGGGTAGTGGGGTCTACAACACCTAGAAGTGGCCACCTTAACAAGTGAAAGAATTCCAGTAAGTTCCCTGTTATGGGGCCTCCCATGTTAACACAGGTTCAGTTCAGTCTCTCAGTTGTGTCCAGCTCTTTGCAACCCCATGGACTGCAGCATACCAGGCCTCCCTGTCCATCACCAACTCCCAGAGCTTTCTCAAACTCATGTGCATTGAGTCGGTGAGGCCATCCAACCATCTCATCCTCTGTCGTCCCCTTCTCCTCCTGCCTTCAGTCTTTCCCAGCATCAGAGTCTTTTCCAGTGAGTCAGCTCTTCATATCATGTGGCCAAAGTTTTGGAACTTCAGCCTCAGCATCAATCCTTCAAATGAATATTCAGGACTGATTTCCTTTGGGATGGACTGGTTTGATCTCCTAGCAGTCCACAAGACTCTCGAGAGTCTTCTTCAATACCACAGTTCAAAAGCAACAGTTATCCGGCACTCAGCTTTCTTTATGGTCCAACTCTCACATCCATTCATGACCACTGGAAAAACCATACCTTTGACTAGATGAACCTTTGTTGGCAAAGTAATGTCTGCTTTTGGATATGCTGTCTAGGTTAGTCATAGCTTTGCTTCCAAGGAGCAAACATCTTTTTATTTCATGGCTGAAGTCACCATGTACAGTGATCGTGGAACCCTAAAAAATAAAGTCTGTCACTGTTTCCATTGTTACCTCATCTATTTGCTATGAAGTGATGGGACTGGACGGCATAATATTAGTTTTTGAATGTTGAACTTTAAGCCAACCTTTGCACTTTCCTCTTTCACTTTCATCAGGAGGCTCTTTAATTCTTCTTCACTTTCTGCCATAAGGGTGGTGTCATATGCATATCTGAGATTATTGATATTTCTCTCAGCAATCTTGATTCCAGCTTGTGCTACCTCCAGCCCAGCATTTCTCATGATGTACTCTGCATGGAAGTTAGATAAGCAGGGTGACAATATACAGCCTTGACGTACTGCTTTCCTGATTTGGAAAGAGTCTGTTGTTCCA
The DNA here is from genome assembly GCA_007570785.1 of Antilocapra americana. NCBI lineage: Eukaryota > Metazoa > Chordata > Mammalia > Artiodactyla > Antilocapridae > Antilocapra > Antilocapra americana. Next base: position 6,793,957 of record ML660776.1, on the reverse strand, counting down.
TGTCTAGTTCTAACTGTTGCTTCTTGACCTGCATACAGATTTCTCAAGAGGCACGTCAGGTGGTCTGGTATTCCCTTCTCTTGAAGAATTTTTCAGTTTGCTGTGATCCACACAATGAAAGGCTTTGGCGTAGTCAATAAACAGAAGTAGATGTTTGTTTGGAACTGTTGCTTTTTTGATGATCCAACGGCTGTTGGCAATTTGATCTATGGTGGCTCTGCCATTTCTAAATCCAGCTTGAACATCTGGAAGTTCATGGTTTATGTACTGTTGAAGCCTGGCTTGGAGAATTTTGAGCATTACTTTGCTAGTGTGTGAAGTGAGTGCAACTGTGCGGTAGTTTTAATGTTCTTTGGCATTGCCTTTCTTTGGGATTGGAATGTAAACTGACCTTTTCCAGCCCTGTGGCCACTGCTGAGTTTTCCAAATTTGCTGGCATATTGAGTGCAGCACTTTCACAGCATCATCTTTTAGGATTTGAAATACTTCGACTGAAATTCCATCACTTCCACTAGCTTTGTTCGTAGTGATGCTTCCTAAGACCCACTTGACTTCACATTTCAGGATGTCTGGCTCTAGGTGAGTGATCACACCATCATCCTTATCTGGGTCACTAAGATCTTTTTTGTACAGTTCTTCTGTGTATTCTTAATATCTTTTGCTTCTCTTAGGTCTATACTATTTCTGTCCTTATTGAGCCCATATTTGCATGAAATGTTCCCTTGGTATCTCTAATTTTAACTCTTTTTTTTTAACTCTTATCACAAGAGTTGATGGAAATAGTAGCTTGATGGAATAACTCTAAATCAGTGTGATAGAAGCTAAATTTAATAGCCCTAAACCTAGATTACAGAGACAGATAACCACATTGTTTACCTTTTAATTTTATCTTCAATTTTCCTCCAATCCTGACTGAACTAGATGTTACCTTCTTCCTATCCTATGCTTTTCCAGCTTCACTCATATCATTTCTCATATCTTTTGACTTACTGTTTACTCGCTTATCTAAATCTTCTTTCTCTTTGGTCCCAGGCTTCATTCCTTACTTTTCTATTCCTCTTATGCAAAGGAGGGGCCTCATATCTAGGATGATGCCTTCTTTCTAGCCCCACTGTTCAAGGCTCAGCTTGCACCCACTGATTACAAAGAATATACTTCTGTTTCCTCTTCCTGGGAATTATACATAATAATTCTTTCTGCTGGACATGTTAATTTCAGGTTGTTGATATGATCATTATTTTAATGGATACAGTTCTGGATGAATGAAACTTAAGAGAGAAACCAGGGCTGTCTACACTGGTATCCTGAAAGACTCTCACTGTACAGAAGAAAATTTTCAGCTCAACTGACTTTCTTCCATTTTTTTTTCTTTCCTCACCATTTGCAAAGTAGCTCCTGTATTCCCTTTAGCTTCTTGAAAGGAATCAATTTAATCACATCTACATTTGTCAAAGAGGTGATGCTGTCATCTTGTGATGTGAGCTCTTCTGCTGAGAGATAGTCTGTCCCCAAGTAACTTGTACCTTTAGGAATTCATAACTTTGAAATCTTTAATAAGTCATGTCTCATTAAAAGTTAGGAGGAAGAGAAATAATAAGATATTATACAATGGGCCATTGTAAAATGTTTGTCTTTCTTATGTTTCTGAAAATATACTTTACCCCTAATTTCTGTTCATATTGTTTTACTCAGCATTGTTCAGTTCAACCACTCAGTCCTGTCCAGTTCTTAGTGACCCCATGGACTGCAGCATGCCAGGCATCCCTATTCATTACCACCTCCTGGAGCTTGCTCAGACTCATGTCCACAGAGTCATTGATGCCATCCAACCATCTCATTGTCTGTCATCCCCTTCTCCTCTTGTCTTTAATCTTTCCCAGCATCAGGGTCTTTTTCAGTGAGTTGGCTCTTCATATCAGGTGGCCAAAGTATTGGAGCTTCAGCTTCAGCATCAGGCCTTCCAATGAATATTCAGGACTAATTTCCTTTAGGATTGACTTGTTTGATCTCCTTGCAGTCCCAGGGACTCTCAAGAGTCTCCTCCAACACCACAGTTCAAAAGCATCAGTTCTTCGGCACTCAGCTTTCTTTATGATCCAGCTCTCACATCTGTATATGACTGCTGGAAAAACCCTAGCCTTGACTAGATGGACCTTTGTTGGCAAAGTAATGTCTGTGGTTTTGAATATGCTGTCTAGGTTGGTCATTGCTTTTCTTCCAAGGTGCAAGCATCTTTTAACTTCATGGATGCAGTCACTATCTACAGTGATTTTGGAGCCCAAGAAAATGAAGTGTATTACTGTTTCCATTGTTTCCCCATCTATATGCCATGAAGTGATGGGACCAGATGCCATGATCTTCTGTTTTTGAATGCTGAATTTTAAGCCAGATTTTTCAGTCTCCTCTTTCCTTTTAATTAACAGGCTCTTTAGTTCCTCTTTGCTTTTAGCCATAAGGGTGGTATCATCTGCATATCTGAAGTTATTAGTATTTCTCCCAGAAATCTTGATTCCAATTTCTGCTTCATCCAGTCCTACATTTCATGATGTACTCTGCATATAAGTTTTATAGCCTTGACGTACTCCTTTCCCAATTTGGAACCAGTCTGTTGTTCCATGTCCAGTTCTAACTGTTGCTTCTTGACCTGAATACAGATCTTTCAGGAGGCAGGTCAGGTGGTCTGGTATTCTGATCTCTTGAAGAATTTTCCACTGTTTGTTGTGATCTATACAGTCAAAGACTTTAGCATAATCAATGAAGGAGAAGTAGATGTTTTTCTGGAATTCTCTTGCTTTTTCTATGATCCAGTGGATGTTGGCCATTTGACCTCTGATTCCTCTGCCTTTTCTAAATCCAGCTTGAATATGTGGAAGTTTATGGTTCACGTATTGTTGAAACCTGGCTTTGAGAATTTTGAGCATTACTTTGCTAGTGTGTGAGGTGAGTGCAATTGTGGGGTAGTTTTAACATTCTTTGGCATTCCCTTTTTTTGGGATTGGAATGAAAACTGACCTTTACCAGTCCAGTGGCCACTGCTGAGTTTGTCTTTTAATTTTAAAAGTGAAATTACTCAGTCTTGTCCAACTCTTTGTGACCCCATGGACTGTAGTCTACCAGGCTCCTCCGTCCATGGGATTTTTCAGGCAAGAATACTGGAGTTGGTTGCCATTTCCTTCTCCACAGGATCTTCCCAACCCAGGGGTCGAACCTGGAGCTCCTGCATTGTAGGCAGATGCTTTACCATCTGAGCCACCAGGGAAGTCCTGGTAAATATCATTTAGAAAAAAAAATCAATGTTGAAAAGTAAGGTGGAAGAGCAAAAATATGCATCTCGAATCCCACTATCCTTATGAAGTTATAACTCATATTATGTGGCTATTATTCCAGGTATCTTTCTATGCCAATATAGGGAGAAATGGAGGTACTATTGTGTAAATAGTAAATTTCTGATTATCCTCTTAAGTTAGTTTTGATGCAGCTCCCTACATGAGGATCCGGGAGACTTAGGTCTCAGGGAAGAAAAGGCTAAGCTCCATGTGATCAGCCCTGAGTGTGTCCTGGAGTTTTTAAGATAATATACCTGTTGGGGCGCCCGCTTCAGTGAGTCCTTCAGCCACCACAGAAGGCCGCAAGCCAAAATTCTAACACGCCTGACCCCATCATGGACAGCTGCAAGGGGAGAAGAGTACAAACTTAAGTATTTGAGCATTTATCTAAGCTGAGGCTGGATACAGACTAGTAGAGTTTTTCTTTTGTAACTGGATCTCATTAAGTGATACAGAGCATCAGGTGAAATATCAGGCTGGATAAAGCACAAGCTGGAATCAGGATTGCCAGGAGAAATATCAATAACCTCAGATATGCAAATGATACCACCCTTATGGCAGAAAGCAAAGAGGAACTAAAGAGCCTTTTGAAGAAGGTGAGAGTAAAAAGCTGGCTTAGAACTCAGCATTCAAAAATGAAAGATCATGGCACCTGGTCCCATCACTTCATGGCATATAGATGGGGAAATAATGGAAACAGTGGCAGACTCTATTTTCTTGGGCTCCAAAATCACTGCAGATGGTGACTGCAGCCATAAAATTAAGACTCTTGTGCCTTGGAAGAAAAGCAATGACCAACCTAGACAGCATATTCAAAAGCAGAGACATTCTCTTGCTGACAAAGATCCATACAGTCAAAGCTATGATTTTTCCAGTAGTCATGTATGGATGTGAGAGTTGGACCATAAAGAAAGCTGAGCACTGAAGAATTGATGCTTTTGAACTGTGGTGTTAGAGAAGACGCTTGAGAGTCCCTCGGACTGCAAGGAGATCCAACCAGTCCATCCTAAAGGAAATCAGTCCTGAATATTCATTGGAAGACCTGATGCTGAAGCTGAAACTCCAGTACTTTGGCCACCTGATGTGAAGAACTGACTCATTGGAAAAGACCCCGATGCTGGGAAAGATTGAAGGCGGGAGGAGAGGGGGACGACAGAGGATGAGATGGTTGGCTGGCATCACTGACTCAATGGATATGAGTTTGAGCAAGCTCCAGGAATTGGTGGTGGATAGGAAAGCCTGGTGTTCTGCAGTCCATGGGGTCACAAAGGGTTGGACATGACTAAGCAACTGAACAACAACGATGCTAAATGAACTGGGACTCTCGAAAACACCTGTTCTTCAGCCCACAGGCTAGTTAACCCATTTCGCATGAAGAGTGTTCATTGTATCACACAGCAATATTTTTTAACCATCTGCTAGATGACTTCTGAGACTGGCTTCCAGTCAGTACTTGTAAAGGTTACAGAGTTTTATAAATGATATGTTATGGTTATTTCCTTGGGCTGATCTATGTCTGTGTATTCACAATCCGTTTAATGTTTAAACCTAAAATATTCACTAAAGCTGAGAGCAAATAGATATTTTTGCCATTTGACCTCTAGAAAAGCTACAATTTCCCTTAAATGGTTTCTTTATGCCTAGATCTGTCACTTTGCGATTGAGTTTCTAATGCGCTCCAGTTATTCTTCTTAAAAAGCACCAGTTCCGCAGCTACCAAAATGCTTTAGCTTCATGTCTAAATGACATTCTTGTTTTAGTATAACTATTGAGAGCAGGGGTTATTGTCCCAGCTACCCTGGGAAGTTTCAAATATTGAAAGAGATTGGTCTTTGAAGCCCTTTTTCCCTTCTTACTCTTTAACTAGTTGCAAGTGTTTATGGACTATGTAATTGTTTCTTAATATTGACAGCATGAAGCTTTCAAGCCCTTTAGATTAGAAACTTCTGGCATTAAATCCCCTAACACACACTTACGATTAGAGCTGAAGTTTAAGGAGCAGCCTGTGACCACCCATTTCTGAGTCACAGTTCCCAGGCCATGTCAGGGATGGCACAGGTGTAATAGGAAACTGGCACCGTGAAGGGTCCACCCTGGGGTCTCTCCTCTACTCGGTGGTCCCAGCCCTCCTCCCCCACTGGGCTGGTACAAAGTGTATGTCAGTGTAGCAGCAGCATCACAGGTGAAAGGCTCAGGCAGGCATCACATTTAAATCTCAAGGGAGAATGGAGGGGACAGTGCAGTGGCAGCTAAACTGGTGATGCTCTTTATTTGCAAGTTTTCGTTTGGGTATGAAGAGTCCATGCTGGCCATGTATGAATCCCCACCCCCTCTCCAGTACAGATTGAAAACTGTGGCTACTTGTCTGATTATGACTTCTGGCTTCCTATTTCAAAACTACCCAAGAACCTTTTATGATAAAGTTCAGATAAGTTCGATTAATGGCTCCGTGGAGTGCCAAAAGGGGCGATTTGTCAACGTGTTTCTCAGGCGAGGGCCTGGAAGGCCACAACCCAGACTCTGAGATGACTTTTTTCCTGGCCATCGATCTATAAAATCAGAACTTGAGTTATTTTTGCTTTGTTTTATTGCAACAAGTTTTTTTTTTCTCTTTACATTATTGTGTTGGTTTTGCTATACATTGACATGAATCTGCCATGGGTATACATGTGTTCCCCTCCCAGAACAAGTTGTAGGACATGCATGACATATTTTCTTTAGAGTTTGTAAAAGCTCAAGTTTCTGAAAGATATTCTATGATGGATGGATTCAGGATAGATTATATTTTTATATGTAGATAAGGCTTGTGTTTGAAGACAAAGACAAGATAGAAAGTTGACTTAGCTGAGTCTCATACACAGTGTTTTTTTGAATTTTATTTTCATTTTATATTGAAGTATAGTTGATTAGATGGTGTGTTAGTTTCAGGTGTTAGCAGAGTGATTCAGTTACACATTTACATGCATCCATTATGTTTCAAGTTTATTTCCCATTTAGGTTATTATCGAGTATTGAGCAGAGTTCCCTGTGTGGATTTTTGTTGGTTCTTTATTTTAAATACTGCAGTGAGAGTGACATGAACACAATATGTTTTATTACTACCTAAATGTATTTTTTAGTATTTTCTGTTCTGTTATTTTTATATATTTGTATGTATTGAATGGCATACTCAAGCTAGATATTCAAAAATTCTCTTTATAGTAGTAGTCTAGATATGGCATACTGTGTTTTTTAAAAGATGGCTGTACAGATACATGCATATTATATTTGTATGTGTGTCTGTTTAGTTACTTAGCCATATCTGATTCTTTGCTGCCCTGTGGACTATATAGCCAACTAGGCTCCTCTGTACATGAAATTTTCCAGGAAAGAATACAGGAGTGAGTTGCCATTTCCTACTCCAGGGGAACTTTCCAACCAGGGATTGAACCTGAGTCTCCTGCATTGGCAGGCAGATTCTTTACCGCTAGTGCTACCTGGGAATATAATTGGTATACATGTATGTACAGTACATGTATGGAAATATATCCCATGCCACATGTTATTCTTACCATATGACTAACACTTCTTTCACCAAAAGGGAGACTTTCTTCCTCTTGAATCTGGTGGGAAGCTTGAGACTGCTCTAACAAATAACGTGTGTCAGAAGGGATACTACCTGACTTCCAAAGTGAAGTTATAAAGATAACAGACCACATGCCTGGCTCTCTCCTTGGGATGTTACCCTGGAAACCCAGCCACGCCGTGAAGAACTCCACATCGTGTACACCAAATGATCGCAGAGAGTGGCCAGCATGCAGAGGAGGCATTGTCTCCACTGGCAGCTAGTGGCCACTGCCGCACGTGCGCTGGGGAGCCTGCAGGCGCCCCGGCCACAGCCGTCCCCTCTTCTGATGAGACACAGACACACCTTGTGGCACAAACAAGCCTGCCCTGCCCCACAGAAACACAAGAGGGAACATGCTTGTTGGTGTTTAAGCCCAGGCATTTGGGCTGATTTGTTAGGCAGCACAGTCATTGGACCACAGCTTTTTGGAGGCCTTTTTGGACTGCTACTTTGGAGAGCGCCGTGTTACTCCCAACTCGGGTTTTGCATAAATGTCCTTCCTCACATGGAATGAATATGTGGGTAAGTCCTCCTGTCACCTGCCCTCTTCCATGTCTAAGAGATAAATTCTTTTTCTTGCTTCTCTGTTGTTCACAGGCAGGACTTTTTCCAGGAAACTTTCCTTGAAACTGCTGGGTTGACATAGATGCCATTTTTCTGGGATCCCTTAGCATCTCTCACTAGTGAGAATGCTGTGCTGTCATCATCAGTCTACTTGCCTTTTCTTGCTGTTCTACTGGGATTCTAGACAGCTTGGGCTCTTTCTTGACACCATTTCTAGCACGTGGTGGTGGTAGTCGTTCGGTCATATCTGACCCTTTTTCAATCCTATTGACTGTAGCCCACCAGGCTCTTTTGTCTGTGGGATTCTCCAGGCAAGAATGCTGGAGTGGACAGCCATTCCCTTCTCCAGGCGATCTTGCCAGCGCAGGGATCAAACCTTGTGTATGGCAGGCGCTTAATAAACCCTCAGCATAGGGTTATGTGATTAAAACTTCACTTATCTAGGCCTTAATTCAGGGGACAGTGGAAGAGAGTTGAAAGACTTCCCAAAAGTGGGGGGGGGTGTGAAATAATATTGATATTTCTAAGTGAAATTCTACTTAGAAGATTTTTTTAAACAATGGCTTAAAGAGGAGTTTTCCTACTTAGAAAGTGTGCAAAGCTTTAGCCACTTCCAGAGAACATAAAGACATGTTTATTATGAGTTGGCATCTGGAGGGACAATAATCTGTCCAGCTCTTGGTGGGCCTCTTCAGAAACATCAGAAACCTTACGAGACACCATCCCTGGGAGCTGAAAAGAGCAGGTTGGTTGGGAAGATTAAAGTCCCTACTCTTGCCTTCTTGATTTTGGAGTCATTTGGAAGGGAAGGCTTAGTCTTCTGTTCTTTTCCATCACAATGATTCATAAATTTAGCATGCTTTAGATATACCTGGAAACCTTGTTATGACTACAGATCCCCAGGTTCAAAACTCTGAATCTTTAGATCTTGGGTGAGCCTGGAACATGTTTTTTTAATAAGCTCCTCAGTGGATTCAGATACTGAAAAATCTAAAGATTGTACTTTGAGGAAAAGAAACAAACAGCATGGTAAACTGAACAATAAAAACTCCCTCTGGACACTTATAGAAATCAGGGCTCAGAAACTCTGGAAGGTACTTGAACCAATTATATAAATCATATGCAGAGACTTGAACCCCTCGAATTCCTAGCTAGGGATGTTAAAGATGATCCTAGAACATACAACAAATATCTGACATTTCTGGGTTGAAATCGTGATTTACGCTGGTCTTCAGATAATGTGTAACATAGTCAGAGTTTGCAGTGAGAACGGAGAATGGGTCCTGAGTGCATGCATCCTTGACAGCTGAGTATTGGTTTTCCAGCTCCTTCCGCATGGCCCCCATCCATGTGACTTGCTCTGTGTCTTACTGTTCTCCCCACCCACCTTGTATTTCCTCCCAGCCTTAGGGTCCCTTTGTGTGTTAAGTCCAATCTTTTCATTTCCAGGGCCAATTTATTCCCAGAAAGATGTGACTATGTTTTCCAGAATTTCAACCCCACCAGGGTATACAAATAGATTCCCTAGGTAAAGGACTCTGTCGTTTATGCTATAGTTGCTTTCATAGCATTTGGACTTTATTTTTTATTTTTTTTACTTTATTGTGTTGGTTTTGCCATACATTGACATGAAACCGCCATGGGTTTACATATGCTCCTCCTCCAGAACCCCCCTCCCACCTCCCTCCCGATTCCCTCCCCCTGGGTCATCTCGGTACACCAGCCCCGAGCATCACTTTAACTTAATCACTGAAAGTATGGTTCTCAGGGAAATGGGGGAGGAAAAAATTGGGAGATTGGGATTGACATATACACACTACTATATATAAAATAGATAACTAATAAGGACCTCCTATATAGCGCAGGGAGCTCTACTCAGTACTCTGTAATGAGCTTTAAGGAAAAAGAAACTCAAAAAGAGCGGATACATGTATATGTACAGCGTTCACTGTGCTGTGCATCTGAAACTCGCCACATTGTAAATCAGCTCTACTGCAGTACAAATGTAAACAGACCACCCAACCTGATGATGATCAAGCCACACTTTAGTTCCGTTTGGAGTGTCCGTGGACTGCTCTCCTGTTTTGGTGGTCAGTGTGCTCATCAAGTGCCATATTTTCAAATAGCGTGATTCCAAATTGGTTGCATTCTCCTCGATATGGTTTCTAGGTTTTATTTAATGTAATGCATGATTTTTTCTGTGGTTTTCTGAGTAATGTTTTAGAAGTGGCATTTTAGGCATCTGTTTGTCCTGGCTCCACTACAATGCCTGCCAAGAAAAAGTTTGTCCACCAGCTGGAGATCGTATTATTACATCAGAGAAGTCTGGAACCCACATTTAACCTTCAGTGCAATATGTCCCTGAGACTTCTGTACATGAAGGGTATAGAGATTTTTCACCACCCCCTAAAGATGAACAGGTTAATGTTTTTAAAAATTTATTTATTTTTCATTGAAGAATAATTGCTGCCATACGTCAGCATGAATTAGCCATAGGTATCCATATGGCTCTTAAACCTCCCTCCCACCTCCCATCCTTTTCCACCCCTTTAGGCTGGTACTGAGCCCTGATTGGTGCCCCCTGTGTGATGCAGCACGGTCTCATTGGCTGGCTGGCTGCACACAGTGGTGAACATGCTTCCGTGCTCCCTCTCCATGCGTCTCACTCTCTCCTTCCTCCCCCGGCCCGTGTCCGTAAGTCTTAAACAGGTTAACATTTTAAGATTGAATTTTGTATGAAGAATAAAATGAAAACTTGACTTATTTTTAAGCTGAGAACTGTCTAAGGTCAGATGGGTATGTTGGGAAAACAAAGAAAGGCTGGTCCTTTCCTAGACCCTGGGAAATGCTGGTATGCAGTTACCTGGGAAGGCAGTGACCAACAGAACGCTGAGATTGTCCCATATCAGCTAAGAGATGAGAGCTTGTCTTTGCTTTCATGTCATACATTCCTGAGATCTGTCTTTGCTTTAATATTCTAGAATGGGTACAGTTTAATAAAAATGCACCTTTATTTTTGTCCCATTTGTCTTAAGTAGAGGGGTCTCTAAAAGCAGAGTCAGGTTGGGGGTTCTTGTGCAACTGATTCATTGAAAGGATATCTTTAGGAGAAGGAGAATGAAGGATGCATGACAGGGAAGGGAAAGGAAACTAAGTAAGAATGATGTCTGGGCTCATGATTAGCTGTAACCTTGTTTCACAAGCTTGTGCACAAATTGCATGACAAATGTGAGTCTCTTTCTTCCTTGAAATCCTACCTTTTATATTCCTGAGTCATGCCTGACTCCATCTACTGGGGTGTAGCAGTGGCCAGTGATGTAGTTTGGATGAGGTTGATACCAACCTGGATTCTTGGCCTCAAATTGATAGAAATTGGTGAGAGGCCAGAGAGGAAATTCAGGCCAGGCTTTATTGGGGCTCCTGCTGCAACAAGGGGGTGTGAGAACAAGTAACAGGCTCCCTTGCTCACTTGCTTCACAAGATGGGGAGAGCTGCTTCCTTAGACAGGGTGAGGGTGGGGGTGTGTCCAGGGGCCAAGCAGGAGGGGTAGCTTAGGTGGTCTGCCCGCCCCTTAGGTGCTGGTGAGTGCAGGGGCAAGTGCAGTTTTTGCTTTCACTCCTGAAGCCCCTGGTTTGTCCCTGGCTCTTCAAAAGCAGCAGTAAAGGTTTTTTGGTTTTTTTATATCCTTTGTCATAATGTGCCCCAACTGTGCGTGCATGCAATTAGTTTCAGTTCCTTACAGTTTCTTTGTGTTTTGTTGCTGGAGGAGTGGTGTGTCCAGGTGCAAGCAGTGCAGGAAAGGGTCCTAGGTCCCAGCCTGTCTCAAAGTGGCTTCCATCCTGTTGCAGACAGCTCTCTGGAGGAAGTGGCTTCTGAGAGCCCAGCGCTCATGGCAGGATGTGTTCAGTGACCTCAGAAGGGCATCCGGGGCATGGAAAGCAGCCACTACATCTACTGTCCTTTTAAATTTTGTTTAGTGTGGGATATTTTCCACCAGCCACCATGAGCCAGAACTTTGGTCACTACTGCACAGCTGATAATCCTTGAGTCTCTAAGTTGAATGATGGCATTTTGATTAAGAAGTTAGACTGTCCAGCATCATGTAACATAACAGTTCAGACTTTATTCTAAGATAGCTCTTCTCTGTCCAGCACCCATGCCAGCTTTTTCAGGTGAGGGTGGCATTGTGAAGCTGGCTTATACCTTCAGGAGAAAAAGGTAAGATGACGACTTGCTCACTACCTTCCCTGAGCAAGCTGCTCTTAAATACTACTGTAGGGCTGCAGTGGGTCAGAAATCAGGGGAAAGATGGAAGATGCTTTTCCTTGACCAGTAGTCATATAAGATGACTGTGTTTTCTGGACTTGGCGCATGGATATTTTCAGTCACTCATACTTGTGTAGGCTTTTCAGAGGCTTTCTTGCTGGATCCATGTGACTATAACCTCTCTCCTTGGGGATAATGCCTTCTATTCCTCTAGCCTTCCCCGCCACCCCCTCCCCATGGTCCTCTTGGGCAGGAGTCACGATGCTTCCAAGTTGGTTTCCTTGTTGCAGAATACACATCTGGTCCACAGGAAACACTCTCATGCATTCTTTTTCCTTGCAACCCAGATGGGCAAACTGTACACAACAGCAACCTTTTCTCCATTGCCAAAGCATCTGGCCAGCCTATTGCCCATTGCCAATGGCCAGAGATAGGCAGTCCATTGTGCTTGTTTAACTTCAGGATACTGATATCAAGTTCTATTGGGAGTCCTTTTGAAGCCACTATCTTACTTTTCCTCACTAGTTTATCATCAGTTCAGTTCAGTCACTCAGTCGTGTCACACTTTTTGCAACCCCATGGAGTGTAGCATGCCAGGCCTCCCTGTCCATCAGCAACTCCCAGAACTTACTCAAACTCATGTCTATCATAGGTGATGCCATCCACCCATCTTATCCTCTGTCGTCCTCTTCTCCTCCTGCCTTTAATCTTTCCCAACATCAGAGTTTTTTCCAATGAATCAGCTCTTTGCATCAGGTGGCCAAAGTATTGGAGTTTCCGCTTCAGCATCAGTCCTTCCAATGAATATTCAGGACTGATCTCCTTTAGGATGGACTGGTTGGATCTCCTTGTAGTCCAAGGGACTCTCAAGGGTCTTCTCCAACACCACAGTTCAAAAGCACCAATTCTTTGGTGCTCAGCTTTCTTTAGCATGGCAATTTTCAAATATGTAATAAAGTTAAAATGTTTTCCATGTAATAAAATTAAAATGTTTTCAAATATGTAATAAATTTAAAAAGTGAACATCTGTACACCTACCACTTAGCACAGCATTGTACGGTGCTCATTTTGTTGCACGGGTGTCCATTTATTCATCCCTTTATTCATCCACCAATTCATCCTATTTTTGATACATTTTAGAAATAAATTGCAGACAATCTGTACATGTCCATATGAACACCTCAGCATGTATATCATTAACTAATGTTTAGCATATGTTTATGTTTTTTATAGTAGAACTTACATGCAATGAAATGTACATATCAGATGTATTTATATTGAGTTTTAAGAAATACATACACTTGTGTGATCCAAAGTCCCATGAAGATACAGACATCATCCAAGAAATTTCTTTCGTATTTCTTCAAGGTCAATTCCCACACCAGTTGCCTACCAAAACCCACCACTTTTTTGTTTTATTTGTCCAATATAGGCCAGATGTGGTGTTCTAGAACCTGAGATAAGTGAAATCATCTAGTACATATTCCTTTGTGTTTGGATTCTCTTACTTAGCATGTTTCTGAGACACACTTTGTTGTTTTATGAGCCATTAATTCCTTGTTATTGAGGAGGATTCTCTTTTATGACTGTAGCACAGTTTATCTTCTGTTGATGAGCGTGTAGACTATTTTCTGTTTTTGACTAATATGAATAAAGTAAAGCCTCTGTCTTGGCTTGAGCTGAAGAGAGAAGCTTATTTTGCCCTTCTGTCTTAGTGATGGGAGAATAAAGTGAGGCTGAGGGCAATATGAGAACAGTTCTCCCCAAATAAATTTCCTCACAAACTCTCCATAATCTCTAAATTGCTCAATCCTTTTAAGTCTTTATTGAGGGCCAGTCATCAGACTGATTCTATGCTGTGTCATTTGAAAACACCATTCATTCTGTTTGACAGCCCACCTTTGTACGTGATATGGTATCTTGGTTCCTCAGTTGAAAGTTCCCATTTGGCAAAATCTGGGACTCATTATTCCTCGAGTTTCAACAGAAATAAAGAGCTTCTTTGGTGGAGAGGGACTAATGAGGTTGTAGAGGCTGAATGTTTCAGAGAAGCTGAAGAGGAGGGATTTTCTTACAGTTGGCCATGGCTGTCAAGTTGTGCTCTAGGCATGAGTTTCTCACATGACATCAAATGACAAAACCAACTGAAAGGCTGTTCTTGCTTCTCCTGTCTTGCTGGAGGAGGCTGCTGAATCCCTTGCATCATGAGTTTGTTGATGAGAATGACCTCCATCAGTCACTGCTAGGGAAGACAGCCATGAACAGTGGGGTAATGGGCTGCATGGTTGGCTTTGGCCCTGTGACAGGCATGGACGTGGTGCCTTTGCCGCCTTTGCATAATGAATGGCTGCAGTGCTACTTCGGAGATGAAGATCTATGGGGGTACAGACGCAGGCTTCCTCAGTGCTGCAGCATACTGAAGGGACCATGCTGCAGGAAGTTTGTGACATTACTGTCTTATTTCAAGTTAGAAGAAATTATAAATTCATGTCCCATTGTAGCATGTAAATTTGCCAAGAATTTCAGTTAACATTGTAAATTGGGTTCACTAATCCCAAAGTATTGGGATAGTTAGCTGAAGTATATTGAATATAAAGAAATACAAGAGAGCATTCAGATTTAGGTGTTCAGTAAAAAGAAGAGATGAATAAAGCTGAACAAATTTAGCTGAAAAGCTAATAAAATTATGTTTCTTCTGTGATAGGATTCAGGAAATGAAATGAGACTTTCAAGCCACTGGAGAATGGGATCAGAGACCTAACTGCTATAAATTTGCCATCAATAGAAAAGAATGTGGTTCTCTTTAAAGCCCAGTTAATATCAAGGAAATAACTCAGTAATCTTCTCTTTTTCTTAGTCCCAAATTTGATCTGGTGAACATTTGATGAAGGCTTGAGTTTGTCTCTCAAAGTTTCCCTCAGTCATTGTGGAATAAGATTTGATTTCATTTATTTTTGTAAGTTATGATTTATTTTTATAAACATACAATTAAATAAAAATATTGTGAAAATCATGACTCATATAAACCTATATTTCTTTTAGGGAGAAACACTAATAAGGTTCTAAATATTCCCAGTGTAGCCACCTTTATAATCTTGAAAATCCTTAGAGAATTTCTCATTGTTTTTGGTATCGATGAATGCTTGCCTGGGCTTAAAATAAGTGTCCAGATCCCTGGTAAGGTATTTGGATTAAAAAATAAGTTATAGAAAAGTTATCATGGTGCCTAAGAAAATGGTATGAAAATAATAGGTGCTTACTTAAGTGAATTCAGTTATTTTTAAAATCTTACCCGTCTCAAAATTAAAAAAGATTGACAAACTATCCAACAGATGGAAGTAATCATAGAAAATCACAACAGCAATACAAATAAAGGTATAAAGACAAGGTTAAGCTAAGTGTAAAATTAAAATGCAGAATATACACTGTAAGATCCTGGGTGAGTGGTACCAATATTTACCTCTGAACTTTCTGGCAACTGAAAAAGAAAAACAATCAAGGCACACAGTTCATGCATCTATCAGATTCGACAAAGCAGTTGTTCAAAGGAAGAAATCTCTTATTAATTGGTGAGATTAATTTTTGCCCACAGGTTATTCTTAGGTTGATATAAAGTACTGTTATGAATGATGTTCTCAACAGTAACTGTATAAAACATTTCTCAGTGTGTGGGGATGGTATAATAATATGTAACTTAGTAAAACAGTTTAATTTTTTCTTGAGGAAATAGGGTACAGAGAAGAAGTTGGTATATATGTATGAAAGTCATTCAGTCGTGTCTGACTCTTTGTGACTCCATGAAGTGTAGCCTGCCAGGCTCCTTTGTTTATGGAATTCTTCAGGCAGGAATACTGGAATGGGTAGCCATTCCCTACTCCAGGGGATCTTCCCAACTCAGGGGTAGAACCCAGGTGTCCGGCATTGGAAGTTCTTTATTATCTGAACACCAGGGAGGCACCCCCCCACAAACACATATATGCATGCATGCATGTGTGTGTGTGTGTGTGTGTGTGTGTATGTATACTTCTGTAATGGTATGGTTCAGCCTGAGGATAAGTTATTTTGAATGTTAGAGGAATAGATGATTTACTCTTTCTTCATGCAATTTTCTGGAAATACTTCCCTTGACCAAAATTTTGGTAAGTCCTGAGTGTCAGTGCATTTGAGTTTATACTTTCTGACAAGCACTTGGACTGAAAATATTTTTTCATACTTAACTATGGCTTTAGTGTTTTGCTGCTCTTTGGATAATGTTGACATTCTCTCATGAAATTTGAAATAGGCGAAAGCCTTACTTCACTAGGCTGATAAGAGACCCAAGGGCAGCAACATGATTTTCCTTGGAAAGAAAAACAGAATCCACACCACTTTATGAACAAATGGCTACCTTGGTGTCTCAACTTGACTTCACAGGTCAAGGCCATTCTAATTTTGGTCTGCTATGAAGAAGAACCAACAGAGTTACCATGGAATGTTTACATTTTTTTTTTTTAGAAAATTTCTCAGTTGAATTATTCAAGACAAAATGGTGTTTAAAATGTACCTATTAGTAGCTGAATTGGGTTGATTTGTCATATAGAATTACTAACTGTCAATATTGGGGGTGATTACTTTGGTTCTTCAGCTTTGGAGAAGTTGCCAACCTACCTTTCTTGCTAATAGATATTACAAACCAGGCATTATGACTATGATAGTCATGCTTAGAGTAAAATAGTAGGAAAACATTATATTTGGATGGAAACTTGACTATTTAAAAGTGTGAAAAATTTCCACCAAAATAAACATTTATATCCCTCTGATATAGCAAACGTACCAGGCAAACTCCATTTAAAGATAGATCTGTTGGTGGGAATGCAAACTAGTACAGCCACTATGGAAAACAGTGTGGAGATTCCTTAAAAAACTGAAAATAGAACTGCCATATGACCCAGCAATCCCACTGCTGGGCATACACACCGAGGAAACCAGAATTGAAAGAGACACGTGTACCCCAATGCTCATCGCCGCATTGTTTACAATAGCCAGGACATGGAAGCAACCTAGATGCCCATCAACTGACAAATGGATAAGAAAGCTGTGGTACATATACACAATGGAATATTACTCAACATTAAAAAAAAATTCATTTGAATCAGTTCTACTCAGGTGGACGGAACTGGAGCCTATTATCCAGAGTGAAGTAAGCCAGAAGGAAAAACAACAATATAGTATACTAACGCATATATATGGAATTTAGAAAGATGATAATGAGAACCCTGCATGTGAGACAGCAAAAGAAACGCAGATGTATAGAACAGATTCATGGACTCTGTGGAAGAGGGCAAGGGTGGGATGATATGGGAGAATGGCATTGAAACATGTTAATTATCATATGTGAAATCAATCGCCAGCCCAGGGTTGATGCTTGGGGCTGGTGCACTGGGATGACCCCGGGGGAGGGAATTGGGAGGGAGGAGGGAGGAGGGAGGGGGCTTCTGGAGGGGGAGCATATGTATACCCATGGCGGTTTCATGTCAATGTATGGCAAAACCAACACAATAAAGTAAAGAAAATTAAAAAAAAAAAAGATAGATCTTATCAAGGAATTGTTTTAAAATGTGCTTTCTTCTTGGACTCAGGTAATAAAAAGGTCAAATTTAGGACAGATGTTTAGGATCAGCTGCAGTCTTGCTGACTGAGAAACATTCATAGTGATAAACCAGTTAAATAGTCAATCGACTACCATATTAGTCACAATTTCTCTCTTCAGTGGTCTCTACATATGTGATAAATGATAAACCCTGCTACTGTTCTTTTTAATGCCAAAAATGAAGTTGAATCCCTATCTGTATTCACAAAAATTAGCTCAAAATGGGTTAAAGACATACACATAAGACCTGAAACCATAGGACTTCAAGAAGAAAACACAGGGAAAAGTCTCCTTGACATTATCCTTGGCAATAATTTTTTGAATATGACACCAAGAAATACACAAGAAGTGAAAGCAAAAATCATAAAGTGGGGCTACTGGGAACAAAAGCTTTTGAAAAGCAAGAACTCCAACAAAATGAAAAAGCAACTTGTGAAATGGGAGAAAATATTCTCAAAACATATCTCAGATAAGGGGTAATATCCAAAATATGTAAAAATTACTAGTAATGAAATTGAATCAATAATGAAGAAACTTTCACAAAGATCAGGACCAGACATCTTCACAAGATAGTTTTACCAAGCCTTTAAAGAAGAATTAATACCTGTCCTTCTCAAACTCTTCCAAGAAATTGAAGAGGAAGGAGTACTTCCAAACTCATTCAGTGAGACAGGCAGCAGTTTTCTGATAACAAAACCAGACAAAAATATCACAAAAAAAGAAAATAATAGGCCCATATCCTGATAAACATAGATGCAAAAATAGTAAAAAAAAATATTAGTTTACAGAATTTAACAATAAAGGGATCATGCATCATAATCAAGTGGGTTTATCCCAGAAATGCAAAGATAGTTCAGCATCTGTAAATCAACCAATGTGATGCACCACATTAATAAGACAAAAAGCAAAAATCATCTCAATAGATACAGAAAAAGCATTTAATAAACATCCATTCATGATATATAAAAAAAAAACTCCCAACACAGTTGTTATAAAGGTAACCTAACTCAGCATAATAAAGGTCATTTACTTACTGGTGGCTCAGAAGAATCTGCCTGCAATGTCGGAGACCTAGGTTTGATCCCTGGGTTGGGAAGATCCTCTGGAAAAGGAGACAGCAACCCACTCCAGTATTCTTGCCTGTAAAATCCTATGGACAGAGGAGCTTGGTAATCTGCAGTCGATGTGTCACAAAGAGCCGGACACGACTGAGCGACTAACACTTCTCACATGACAAACTCACAGCTAACATTATACTCAAGATTACATTGAAAGATTTTCCTCTAAGGTCAGGAACAAAACAAGGATGCTCACTGTCATCACTTTTATTCAGTATAGTACTAGAAATCTTAGCCATAGCAATCAGACAAGAAAAACAAACCATAGAAGGAAGCCAAACTGGAAAGGAAGAAGTAAAACTATTTGCAGACACCATGATACAACTCAATATAAAAATCTAATTAAAAAATGGGAAAGGAACCTCCATAGGCATTTTTCCATTGAAGATATACAGATGGCCAACACATGCATGAAAAGATGTTCAACATCACTGATCATCAGGGAAAAGTAAATCAAAACCACAATTAGATACTACTTCACACCTGTCAGAATGGCTGTCATCAAATGGGCAAGAGATAATGAGTATCAGTGGGGATATAGTGAAAAGGGAACTCTTGTGCACTGTAGGTATTTACATTGGTGTAGCCACAATGGAAAACAGTATGGAAGTTCCTCAAAAAAACTAAAATTAGATCTACCATATGGTCCAATAATTCTATTCCTGGGTAAACATTGAACAAAATGAAAATACTACTACAAAACATATATATGCACTTTGTTGTTCATAGCAGAATTATTTACAATAACCAAGATATGGAAGCAACCTAAGTTGCTTGACAAATGAACAGATGAAGAAAATGTGAATATGTATATACCCAGTTGCACAAAAAGAATGAACTCTTGTGATTCGTAACAACACAGATAGGCCTGAAGAATATTGTGATGTGTGTTGCATTACACTAGGTGGAATACGTTGAACAGAGAAAGACAGCTATTGAATATTTTCACTTATATATGGAATGTAAAAAAAAAGCCAAACCAATACAACAAAGGCATAAACAGACTCAGAGATGCAGAGAACAAACCAGTTGTTGCTAGAGGGAATCAGGATGAAAGTATGCATTAAGTAGGTGAAGAGGATTAAGGGGTATAGACTTCCAGTTATGAGAAAAATCAGTCACATAGATATACAGCACAAGGAACGCAGTTCACAGATATTATGATAGCTTTGTATGGTGGATAATTTATAAAAATACTAAATCAGTATGTTGTAGACCTGAAACTAATATAATATTGTAAGCCCGTTACACTTCAATAAAAATTAACTGGTACAACCTAATAACAAAAAGCCCCAAACAATCTGATTTAAAAATGGGCTGAAGAACAGAGACATTTTTCCAAAGAAGATACACAAATAGCCAACAGATGCATGAAAAGATGCTCACCATCACTAATCATCAGGGAAATGCAAATCAAAACCATACTGAGATATCACCTCATACCTATCAGAATGGCCATCATCAAAAAAACAAGAGATAACAAGTGTTGGGGAGAATACTGAGAAAAAGAAATCCCTGTGAACTTTTGGTGGGAATGTAAATTGGTTCTGCCACTACAGAAAACAGTATGAAGGTTCCTCAGGAATTTAAAAATATAACTACTATATGGCCCAGCGACCCCACTCCTGGGGATAGATCTAAATGAGATGAAAGCAGGACATCATAACAGGATGTCTGCACTCCCATGTTTATTCTAGTGTAAGTCACCAAGATATGGAAGCAACTTGAGTCTATCAGTGAATGAGTGGACACAGAACTTGTATAGAATATATAGTTAAAACATATTAAATACTATATATAAAATTACACACACACATACTTGAAAGAAGGAAATCCAACCACTTGTGACAACATGGATAGACCTTGGGGGCATTATGCTAAATGAGATAGAGAAAGACAAATACTGTCTGATCTCATTTGTATGCACAATCTAAAAAATGCTGAACTCATAGAAACAAAGAGCGGAGTGTTGATTATGAGGGGCCTGAGCTGGGGCAAGGGCGACTGGGGAGATGTTGGTCAGAGTGTACAAATGAACCTGCACTTGGGATGATGAATCAGTCTGGTGATCTAATGCCAAGTATGGTGATTGCCACTAATAATACTACATTATATACTTGATAGTTGCTAAGAGACCAGATTGTAAGTGTTCTCACCAGAGAAAAGGAAGGATAATTATGTGATATGGTGGAGGTGTGTGCTAACACTATGGCGGTAATGGTATTGCAATATATAAATTTATCAAATCAACAGTCTGTACACCTTAAACTTGCACAATGTTATATATCAATTTATTCTCAATATTAAAAAAGATACAAAACATATTTATCTATTTTGTCCTTGGAGAAGGAAATGGTAACCCACTCCAAAATTCTTGTCTGAGAAATCCCTTGGACAGAGGAGCTTGGTGGACTACAGTCCATGGGGTTGCAAAAGGGTGGACACGACTTAGTGACTAAACAACAACAAATCTATTTTGTCCTATCTTTAGGTGACAACTCTATCGGCTTGTACTTATTGATACTAATTAGCATAATAAGGACTGACATTAGAGAAAAGCTAAGATTTTCATTTTTCCATTTTCCTAGTCCTTTCCCGGGGGGCCAAGCTTTAGTCTGGGCTCTTTTAACCACAGTTGGGTCTGTAGCCAAGAAAATTTCAGCCTAGTAAAAATTTAGGAACATTGAACTAGAAATGTTGGTTGGAAGAAGTTTTATTTTGCTTTCTGATATCCTGGGGAAGCTACTACATGGTACCAAGAAGAATGATTTAGCTGGAGGAGCAACTGAAACTTACTATTGTGAAGACACTGACTTCCTTCCTGTCAAGCCAATTGACCTGAGTTGGCCCCATCTACTTCACTCCTTCTGATCCTGCGTTCAGTGTTCTTTCTTCAGATATGAGGCTGGGCTGATAGTCATGCTCTGCACCTGCCCACTAACAGTCTGCCTTGACTTCATTTGACTGTGTGCCCCCTTAAAGTTGGACTTCCCTTGAATGGGGATATACAGTGTAATGGAGTTATTGCATGGTGCTTCAGACATGGGGAGGGCATCTATCAAGGTGAGGGTGTGTGTTTACCAAAATACAGCCCACAGAGAAGTGGAGGTTGGGGAGACAGGAATCTTACATGCCAGACTTCAGTCACTATTGGTCAATCCTTACCCTTGAAAAACAAGGTGTCTGGAGTTTTTTATGTGTGATTCACATTTAGTTGCCATCAACACAGGTCTTTCTGAGACACATGCTTACTTGCTTGTTGATTTACGTTTTCTTTTTTAAAAAATTATTGGTGTATAGTTGATTTACAGTGTTGCATTACTTTGAAGTGTATAAAATATCTACTCTTTCAGATTCTTTTCTCATATAGGTTATTATAGAATGCTGAGTAGAGTTCCCTGTGCTATACAATAGGTCCTTATTGGATATCTGAAGTTTTTAGATAACGAAAACTAAAGATAAACTAGTCAAAAAGCAAATGGCACACTGGAGTTGAGTATCTCCTCGTGGTCTTTCTTTCTGGCACTGGAGATTGGTGTGAAATCCATCCCATTGCCTTTTACCCAGGACAAGAAATGAATGTTTCTGGGCCTGAGGGTTCCCGTGACCCAGAGGAGGTTGGACCTTGTTAGCCCCTGGGGGGAGAGTTAGCAATTGGGAAAGACAGGAGAAGTGCAGATTTCAGAAAGAAGGCAGGGAGACAGAATGAGAGGCATAGCGTAGAAGTTCTTGCGCAGCTGAAGCCATGTCCAGCTGGACAGAGCAGTGCCATGTGGGGAGACGCCGAGCCCTTCCTGAGGCGCCGGTGCCAACTAGAACACTGGGGCCCAGAGCCTGGCTGGTCACTGTCCCTCGTCTTCTCTGTTTGGAATTTTATCACATGCAGAATGCCCAGCAAGGGAAACCAGTTCATTCTGTGGGGCTGTGCCCCTCTTCCCAAATAAAATGTTCACTAACTCACCTTTAGGGACCACCACCACCCTGCTGTCTCCACTTTCTGATCTACAGTTGTCATTGAAATACTTCACCACTCACTGCTGATCTGTGAAAACCAGTTTAACTTTTCAGGCATTCCCCAGATCACAGCCTCTCTGTGTTAATGGAGCTCACACTGCTCAGGCTTCCCTGTACTTCCCATCTTTGTTACTGGCTGTGCCATCTGTCACTGTAATACCTGTGTCATCAAGTTTTGAACCATAATATGTATACCTCATCAGCTTCCAAATGGTTCTGTGATCTGTCAGCTGTGATCAAGGCAGTGCAATGAGACATGACTGGGCATTTCCAAGTCATTTTTCAGGGAGGACCCAGAAGGAGAAAGTTGGAGCCTGGGGGCATTTGAGTCATTCTGCGTTGAGTCATGCTTGTGAAGTCTTTAGAGTTCCTGGTGTGTGTGTTTGTGTTTTTATTTTATATTATATTTTAATTTTTAAAATTTGTTGGTTTTTACTGCAGGGAATGTGGGATTGTCATCCCCATCCATGTATTGAGTCTGTGCCCACTTCATTGGGAGCATGGAGTCTTACCCATTGGACCCCAGGGAAGTCCCACGTGTTTGTGTGTGTGTGTTTTAATATCCAGAAGCAAAAGTTTATATATCTGACCTTACTCTGTGTGTGCTAAGTCGCTTCAGTTGTGTCCGACTCTTTGCAACCCTCTGAACTATAGCCCACCAGGCTCCTCTGTTCATGGGATTTTCCCAAGTGAGAGTACATGGAATAGGCTTCCATGTCTTCCTCCGGAAGATCTTCCCAACCCAGGGGTCTCTTGTGTGTCCTGCTGGGAGTGTGACAGCAGATAGAAGTGCACTGTATAAAAGCCTAGTACACAGACCACACACACAGTGGAGTGTCTATCTGGTGGACAAACGAGAAAGAACAGAATGTGTGACAGAGTCGGGGTGGAGGTGTTCTGTGTGTGTGTGTTTGTGCCTGAGTGAGGGTGAGGGGCTTGGGAGGTCGTTTACTTTGAATGGCAGAAAGCTTCAGAGGTGTGGATATGAGGAAGGTCATGATCATTGATCATTTAGAATCTGCTGTCTTAGATATTAGGCAATTATTGTGCACCCATTGTCTTATTTAACCCTTAAAAGAATTCATGAAATTAAGCAAGAGTAGGTTTAGTACCAGCATTCTCACTGTCCTTGTTTTGTTTGTTTGTTTAAAGGTGAAGACAGAAACATTTTTTTTTTCTCAAAGAAATTGAATCTTGCTCAAGGTCAGCCTGTGACCTTGGAGAACTGAAGCTATGACAGATTCTAGACTGTATGCCATTTCCATACAAATGGAGGGTATGTGTACCAAGATTTTTCAGCTAATCTCTTTGAACCCCATATTCCCCAGAACAGTTTTGGGATGGCTCCAATTCTCAGAAGCTATTATCTCAATTTACCCAGCAAGTTCTTTTCCAGGCTTATCTCCTATCATTTGAAAAATACTCATCCTCTCTTTGCCATTGCAGCAGTCTGCGACGCATCATTTCCTGCTGTGACGGGAGGCGGGCTAGGAGTTACCTGTGATTTGTCTCCCCATCCAGGCACGTCAGACTAAGTTACGATGAGAGTGGAGCGGCAACCTTGATCACCTGCCATTTTATAGCTGATGCGATTGTTTTGATGAAGCCTATAACATTTTTTTTTTATTATTGTTTTTGCCATACATTGTCATGATATCACCATGGGTTTACATATGCTTCCCCTCCGGGTCCCCCCTCCCTCCTCCCTCCCCCCCGGGAAATCTCGCTGCACCAGTCCCGAGCATCAATCCTGGGCTGGCGATTGATTAGACACATGACAATTAACATGCTTCAATGCCCTTCTCCCATCTCATCCCACCCTTACCCTCATCCACAAAGTCCACAAGTCTATTCTATACATCTGCGTTCCTTTTGTTGTCTCCCATGTTGGGTTCTCATTACTGTTTTAACGCTGTGGTTGTGATGATCCAGTCCTTGTCTCAGCAGAGCAATATTGCAAGAGTTGAGTCCATTCTGGTTGCAGAGAATGGCAGTGTGGCTTGTTTGTGATGGGGTCAGAGAGAGAAGTGCACGAAACCCGCTCTTGCCCTCCTTCCCTCAAGACCGATCCCCTTGCAGCCTTTGACCAATATTCTGCTGCCTCCACGAATTATGCAGTGTTCCTCTTGGCAGAAGGGAAAAGAGTTGCAAGCAAGTCATTTTCCGATAACTAGATATTTAAGATAACATTCTCTACAGACTGTTATATACAAAAAGACATGAGTGAGGGTTTTTAGTGGAGCCGTCCACCCCTTGGGGGGTCCTGGAGCAATACACTGCAGCTGTTTCCTCTGGGCCTCTTTCCTTTGAAGGAGAAGGCATCTGAGGAGGCACGGAATAGTATTAGCATCTTAGTCGTGATCCTTGATATCTACTTTTATTTGAACAAATATTTCTAGAATGTTCAGTCTTTGTCACACTTTCACTGGAGTCCATCGAGAAGACAAGATGAGGCCCAATGCCCAACAGCGTTTAGGGATGCTGACCCTTAAGAACGTAAAAACCTGTTGGCAGGCGCTGCAGTAATGGTATGGAAACAGGGGTGATGAGAATCTTCGTATGGGAGGCAATCAGGAAAGAGAATCAAGAAGGGATACTATTTGAATTGCTTCATCATCACTGAGTAGTGGATTCTACCAGGCCAGATAAGGATAAGGAGGAGACAGCATAAAAGCCCCAGGGAACTCTGCTCAAGAATCTGTAATAACCTCAGTGGGAAAAAGAATGTAAAAAAAGAATACATATGTGTATTTGTATAACTGAATCACTGCTGTACACCTGAGACTCACATACTGTGAATCACCTATACCCCAATATAAAATAAAAATTAAAAAGCCAGCATGAAAACCAGTACAGAAGCCTCTTAGGTACTGCTGGCAGGTGTTTAGGCAGAGGGTGAGAGTGGGAGTAAGGCCTGGCCTATTGAAGCTGGAGCGGCACCGTGAAGGGCTTGGAGAACCTCGGCAAGGAGACGGAGAGGCACTCACAGGGCATGGGCTTGCGAAGAGCTGGAAGAGAATGTCGAGGAGGGGCTCTGCCTGGAGGGTCCCCATGGTGACTCGGGAGTGAGAGCCCTTTAAGGAAGGCAGCTGCTCCCAGGGTGGCTCTTCCAGTGTCTGAGCACTGGATCACCAGATATCTCAGTTTTCTAAAAGCCTGAAATCTCTAAACTGTGAGCTCTCATGGTACTTAAATGTTGGCAACTAGAAAAAAGAAAAATAATTTCGAAAACACTTGGGTGTCATGAGGGCTTCCCTGATAGCTCAGTTAGTACAGAATCTGCCTGTAATGCAGGAGAGCCTGGTTCAGTTCCTGGGTCGGGAAGATCCACTAGAGAAGTGGTAGGCTACCCACTCCAGTATTCTTGGGCTTCCCTGGTGGCTCCGCTCGTAAAGAATGAAAGCCAGTTTCAAGGTGAGTGTTGTTTACAGGCCATGGCTCTACAAAGGAGACAGATGGAAACTCGCAGTATTTATACTCAAGGAGCCAGTTCAGTCTTGGGGAAGGCGACCCTTGAAGCGAGGAGATGTGGTGGGACAGCTGGAGTCTGAGAGGGCCGAGGCTGCACCCCAGCTCTTTAGGGGGTTGGTGTGGGGGGCCGGGGGAGTGGAGACAAGACATGGAACTCCCGGGGAGCCCTGCGTGCGGGGAGGGGGTGTGGCCCTCAAGGAGTTACTGTCACACGCCTGCTGGGTAGCAGTTTTGCTTTTTGCTGATTCTACATGTACTTTTCACCATGTAATTTTCACCTGTACCTTCTCTGTATTTCTGGAAGAAATTATTTGGAGTCAAAAGAATAGATTTTTTTTCTTAAACCAAGTAAGTTACCCTTTTCCCTTCCCGTTCACACTCGAAGATGAACTGTGAGCATTAACTGCTGGATTTCAGACTCATTCCCTTTACAGCATTAAACACATTGATGTGGTGGGAGCAATGAGCTGAAAGTATTTTAATCTTTGATGGATAGCAGGAGAGGAGGAATTTAAGAGTCCAATTCTTTTCAAGTTTGAAGATAATGATTTTTGCCTTTCCTGCCTCTGCTTTTTTCTCTTGTACTTTACATTTTGTGACAGTGAGTCAGGCACACTTCAATTCCGTTCAGCAGCCTTGGCATCAGCAGCAGATTTACATGAACTAAGGAGGGGATGCTTCTATATTACTTTCTTCCATTCAACATGATATTTTACTGTAGTGTAGATTTCAGGTGGTCTCTCCATTAGAATTACCAGTGTTGTGGGAGGGGCTTCTGTATCACCTGTTGAGTTGCTTACAGGATCGTTGGAGTTAGAAGGGAGCCTGATATTTTTAGATGCCAAGTGTGGCTCAGAGAGGTGAATGGATTAATTGAACACAGCTCACTGCACTTATGGAATAGCTGAATCTACATGAGAACCCAAGTAACACGTGGAACTTACTGATGAAATCCATCCCAAATGTACTGTTCGCAGGTTTTCCATCCAGATCTAGTGATCAGGCTGGGACCTGGGACCCTTTGTTGCGGCGCTGCAGTGCCTGCACCTGGACTCCCTGCTCCTCCAGCAACAGAATACAAGAAACTCTATGGGACTATAAGAATAACTGGGCATATGTATAGTTAGGACAGATTCTGGAAAAAAGATACAAAAGACCAAAAACCCGGCTCCCACTTCTGAGGAGCCCAGAGCAAAAGCTGGGTGTCAGAAGCAAAACGCAGGGTATTATTGTGCATGCCCCTTGCACTCAGCACCCCTAAGGGGTTGACCGACCACCTAAGCCACCCCTGTGACCCACCCCTGAATACTGCCCACACTCACCCCATGTAAAGAACAGGCTCCCTGCCTCTGCACTTCAGGGAGCAAGCAAGCAACCCTGTGACTTGTTTTTGCTCCCCCGTGCTGTGGCAGGGACCCCAGTAAAGCCTTGCCCGAATTTCTTGTCTGGCCTCTAGCCAATGTCTGTTGACTGAGGCCAAGAACCCTGGTCAGTATCATTAGGACACCTGCTTGTCAAAAGTGGAGCTTCTTTTTCCTTTCCTATTGCTCTAGACTCACACTTTTGCCAGATAAATTGATAAATTCTCCTTAGATTGACCAGACTCTTTATTCTAATACAGGGGATGTAGGTAACTTGCAGCTCTAGAAGCAAGTGGAAGTTTGAGTTAGCTTCCCACAACCCGAGAAAAGTGCCAAATAGTGGAGGATGCCGTCCTATTTCAGTTTCTGTGAAATGCTCTCCCAGGAACCCCCAGGATACGAAGGAGTCTCTCCCATCTGTCCCAGCGTTACCATCCTTGTTCCTCCGCAGGAAATAGGTAGTTACACAGGGGCTGTGTGCTCAGGCCTGAGTAGTGGCTGTACCCCCTGGGAAGACTGTCTGGTAGTGGGCAGTTTGGGTGCTTTCACTGCTGGACAGTTGGCAGGCAGGCAGACAAAGAACTAGAAACAGAGTCTTTTTCTTCCCTTTAATGTGACTGCATGTTCCGTTAATATTCTTTCATTTTAAATTTTTAAAAATGTGGCAACAGTAACTTCTTTTTCTTTTTTCGAATCAGGTAATACATGTACATGGTAAAAAACTCAAATAGCATAAATTATTCTTTAATGTTTCTTAAATCATGGCATGAGCCCCAGAAAGGAGGAATAAAAGGGAGATTTTACTTCCAGTTCTGATACCGCTGGCTAATTACAATACCTCTGTGTCTTGGTCTCTTCACCTGGAACTTGGAAATAGGCGTCTTTGTTTAATAACTTTAAAGTTGTAAGACCGTTCAAGCTTGTGTGTGAAAATTATTTAAGGGCAAAGAGACAAAAGGGTTTTGTTATAGTTTTGTCTTGTCATGTTTGAGACCCCGCCAATATCTACTGTGTGCTTGTGTCAGCTGCGTGATGATGAAGAACTCTAAATTATTAACTCAATTCTCAAAATAGTTCTTCCAGGTAAGTACTATTTTTATTTCATTCCAACTTTATAGCGAGCAAATGGAGGCACAGAGAAGCTAAATAACTTGCTAAAGTTCACATAGACAGTGATAAGTTATTAAAAAAACTAGTCTATCATTCTCCCTTTCTCACTAACTCTCTTTCTCTACATATATATATGTTGTCGTTTAGTCGCTAAGTTGTGTCCAACTCTTTTATGACCCCACGGACTTTAACCAACCAGCCTCCTCTGTCCTTGGGATTTTCCAGGCAAGAATACTGGAATGGGTTGCCATTTCCTTCCTCAAGGGGATCTTCCGGACCCAGGGATCGAACTCACATCTCCTGCATTGGCAGGCTGATTCGTTACCACCAAGCCACCAGGGAAGCCATATATATAGATCAATATTTGCAAACGTGTCTGTCTCTTTGTCTGGTGACTGACCCACCTGCCTTTGTATCCCACTGTTTTATGCTGAACATTGCTTGTCATCAAGTGTTCTTTTAAAATACTTTCTAATGACTTCACAATGTATGTCTGCAGAGGAGTTCTTTAACTGATTCCTATCTGCTTGATTTCGTTTTTGTTTTTATTTTTTGGTCATTATGCCTAAGGCAAATTTCCTGGTTCACAAATCTTTGTAGACAGTTCTGATTATTTCCTTGGCTGGGAATGGAGGGGGGATCTCCAGAGATGGAATTACTAAGTCAAAAAGTATAGGCATTTTCAAGGCTTTTGATATATACCACCAACACCTCCTCAGGAAAGGTCATGCCAATTTATTCCTCCTCAGCACTCTGTACTTTATTTTCATGAAGATGACAGCAATTATACGAGGCTAGGTTAGGACAGGACCTTAAAGGTGGCCACATGCACGGCCTGTGCATCTGCTTGTCTGCACAACAGGCAAGGAAAGAGAAAGCAGATATTTTGTCCAAGGGCACAAGGCAAATTGATGCTTGAGTACAAGTGATACTGGTTAATGATAAGCAATAGACAGGAGTGGAAACATGATCTTCCATTTTGTAAGATCATTTTGTAAGTTCCATTACAAAATGGCACTCTTCCATTTTCTGGTTGCTTTGTTCGGATGACCTCAGAAGCTAGCCTACATTGTTAGAGCTCAATCAGTCTTGTGCCAAGCAGATTTCAAGTGGCACTGTGATGCCAGGGAGGGGCCATGGGGTGAGTCCAGCCACACCTGCAAAGCCTCCACACAGTTTTGAGGCTTCATGTCTATAGGGCAAGCAGCAGCTAATTAAAAATGACAGTGTATTGTACAACCTAATATAAACATGAATAAAAATGAAAAATGTAAAAACACCAATAATTCTGTCATGACAAGTAAAATTGTTTTTCGTATTCTATTTTTTATAGAATAATTTACAAAGTTGTGTTAGTTTCTGGTGTATAGTCAAAATAATTCAGTTATAGATGTGTATTCTTTTACATATTCTTTTCCATTTTTTCTTATTCTTCATATGAAGTACACTTTTATGTAGTTTTAATTATGTCATGGATATAATTTTGTACTACTTTTTCACTTCTCAAATCGTATTTTTAAAAAAGCATTTTGCTAACTCTGCCTGCAAAATTATATATATATTTTTAAAATTTTACTGGAGTTGAGGTGCTTTACAATTTTGTGTTAGTTTCTGCTGTATAGCAAAGTAAATCTACAATATATGTGCCTATATCCTGTCTTTGGATTGCCTTCCTGTGTAGGTCACCATAGAGCATTCCTCAGCCATAAAAAGGAACAGACTTGTGCCGTTTTCAGAGATGTGGATGTGGACCTTGAGACTGTCATACACAGTGAAATAAGTCAGAGACAGAAAAACAAATACCATATATTGATGTATATATATTCAATCTAGAAAAATGGTACAGATGACCCTATTTGCAAGGCAGAAATAAAGTCACAGACATAGATTATAGACATGTGGGCACTGAAAGGGAAAAGGTGGGAGATGAATTGGGAGCTTGATATTGACAAAATTGCATTTTTAATAGCTTCCCAGTCAAGTATCTTGACATTTTTCATTAAACATTCCCTCCTTGTTGGCTGTTTAGTCTATTTCCCAATTTTTAACATCATTAAACACTGTAGCTGAGGTATCTAGATTATGTATTTTCCCTTTTAGTTGACATCATTAGTAAGTCCTTAGAAAGAGCTTGTGTGCATGCGAGCTTAGTTGTGTCCGACTCTTTGTGACATATGGGTTGTAACCCACCATACTCCTCTGTCCGTGGGATTTTCCAGGCAAGGATACTGGAGTGGGTTGCCATTTCCTACTCTGGGGTATCTTCCTGGCCCAAGGATCAAACCCACATCTCTTGTGTCTCCAGCTTTGGCAGATGGATTCTTTACCACTGTGCCACCACGGGAATGCCAGGAAGAGATTGAGTTCGGTTCAGTTGCTCAGTCGTGTCTGACTCTTTGCGACCCCAGGGACTGCAGCCCACCACTGTCCATCACCATCTCTGTCCATCACGAACTTCCAGAGGTTGCTCAAACTCATGTCCATCGAGGCGGTGATGCCATCCAACTATCTCATCCTCTGTCGTCCTCTTCTCTTCTTGCCTTCAACTTTTTCCAGCATCAGAAGGAGGTTAACTAACCTTAAAAAACTTGAATATATTTATGGGTTTTAATAAATACTGCAAAGTGCTTTCCAGAATGATTGGATAACTAAGATTATGTCAATAAACTTTACAGAGAATTTTTAGATGCAATGATTTCTAGATCAGAAAATATAAAACTCCTAGAGGAAAACAGGCAAAACACTCTCCAACATAAACCAAAGCAAGATCCTCTATGACCCACCTTCCAGAATATTGGAAATAAAAGCAAACATAAACAAATGGGACCTAATTAAAATTAAAAGCTTCTGCACAGCAAAGGAAACTAAAAGCAAGGTAAAAAGGCAGCCTTCAGAATGGGAGAAAATAATAGCAAATGAAGCAATGGACAAACAATCTCAAAAATATACAAGCAACTCCTGTAGCTCAATTCCAGAAAAATAAATGGCCCAATCAAAAAGTGGGCCAAAGAACTTAACAGACATTTCTCCAAAGAAGACCTAAAAATGGATAACAAACACATGAAAAGATGCTCAACATCACTCATTATCAGAGAAATGCAAATCAAAACCACAATGAGGTACCACTTTCCACCAGTCAGAATGGCTGCAATCCAAAAATCTACAAGCAATAAATGCTGGAGAGGATGTGGAGAAAAGGGAACCCTCTTATACTGTTGGTGGGAATGCAAGCTAGTACAGCCACTATGGAAAACAGTGTGGAGATTCCTTAAAAAACTGGAAATAGAACTGCCATACGACCCAGCAATCCCACTGCTGGGCATACACACCGAGGAAACCAGAATTGAAAGAGACACGTGTACCCCAATGTTCATTGCCGCATTGTTTACAATAGCCAGGACATGGAAGCAACCTAGATGTCCATCAACAGACAAATGGATAAGAAAGCTGTGGTACATATACACAATGGAATATCACTCAGCCATTAAAAAGAATACATTTGAATCAGTTCTACTGAGGTTGACGAAACTGGAGCCTATTATACAGAGTGAAGTAAGACAGAAGGAAAAACAACAATACAGTATACTAATGCATATATATGGAATTTAGAAAGATGGTAATGATAACCCTGCATGTGAGACAGCAAAAGAGACGCAGATGTATAGAACAGTCTTTTGGACTCTATGGGAGAGGGCAAGGGTGGGATGATATGGGAGAACGGCATTGAAACATCTAAATTATCATATGTGAAATCAATCGCCAGCCCAGGTTTGATGCTTGATACAGGGTGCTCAGGGCTGGTGCACCGGGATGACCCAGAGAGATGGAAGGGAGGTGGAAGGGGGGTTCTAGAAGGGGAATACATGTATACCTATGGCAGATTCGTGTCAGTGTATGGCAAAACCAACACGATAATGTCAAGAAAAAAAAATAGAAAAAAAATTTTTTTTAAATAAAAATTTTTTAAGTTGCCCAAGCCAACTCTAGCTTCTGTTTTAGGAGCCAAAGCTGTCAGCCTCATAGGTTTGCTCATAAACATCCTTGGTAAGGTGACAGTCACTGTTGTCCAGTTTGGGGGATGATGCTACAAGATGAATGTCAACAAATTCCATTCCCAAACTGGTCAGTCTGTTAGTTGACCTGAAAATGTTTTGGCTTAGACTTTTACTGTAAAAAGACTCTCTGATTTGTAAGTGTTGAGGGCGGACCTGCTCAGTTCATACACTGCTTTGTCCACAGATTTTATTTTCTTCAGTTCAGTTCAGTAGCTCAATCTTCTCCGACTCTTTGCCACCCCAAGGCCTGCAGCACACTAGGCGCCAACTTCTCCACTTTCATTAAGAGGCTTAGTTCTTCTTCACTGTCTGCTATAAGGATAGTGTCATCTGGGTATCTGAGGTTATTTATATTTCTCCTGGCAATCTTGATTCCAGCTTGTGCTGCTTCCAGCCTGGCATTTTGCTTGATGTACTCTACATATAAGTTAAATAAACAGGGTGACAATATACAACCTTGACATACTCCTTTTCCGTTTTGGAACCAGTCTGTTGTTCCATGTCCAATTCTAACTGTTGCTTCTTGACCTGCACACAGATTTCTCAGGAGGCAGGTCAGGAAGTCTGGTATTCCCATCTCTTTAGGAATTTTCCATAGTTTGTTGTGATCCATGCAGTCAAAGGCTTTGGCATAGTCAATAATGAATAAAGAGATGTTTTTCTGGAACTCTCTTGCTTTTCCAATGATCCAACGGCGGTTGACCACTTGAGCTGTGGTTCCTCTGCCTTTTATAAATCCAGCTTGAACATCTGGAAGTTCATAGTTCATGTATTGTTGAAGCCTGGCTTGGAGAATTTTGAGCATTACTTTGCTAGTGTGTGAGATGAGTGCAGTTGTGTGGTAGTTTGAGCATTCTTTGGCATTGCCTTTCTTTGGGATTGGAATAAAAACTAACCTTTTCCAGTCCTGTGGCCACTGCTGAGTTTTCCAAATTTGCTGGCATATTGAGTGCAGCACTTTCACAGCATCACCTTTTAGGATTCGAAATACTTCAACTGCAATTGAAGTCACCTCCACTAGCTTTGTTCGTAGTGATGCTCTCCAAGGCCCACTTGACTTCACATTCCAGGATGTCTGGCTCTAGGTGAGTGATCACACCATCGTGATTATCTTGATTGTGAAGATCTTTTTTTGTACAGTTCTTCTGTGTATTCTTGCCACCTCTTCTTAATATCTTCTGCTTCTGTTAGGTCCCTCCCATTTCTGTCTTTTATTGAGCCCATCTTTGCATGAAACGTTCCCTTGGTATCTCTAATTTTCTTGAAGTAATCTCTAGTCTTTCCCATTCTATTGTTTTTTTGGTGGGGCTCCAGAATTGCTGCAGATGGTTACTGCAGCCATAAAATTAAAAGATGCTTGCGTCTTGGAAGAGAAGCTATGACAAACCTATCCAGGATGTTAAAAAGCAGAGACATCACTTTGCTGACAAAGATTTATATTATCAAAGCTGTGGCATTTCTAATAGTCATGTACTATGGTGAGGGTTGGATCACAAAGAAGGCTGAGCACCAAAGAACTGATTTCTTTTAATTGTGATAAGGGGAAGACTCTTGAGAGTTCCTTGCACTGCAAGGAGATTATACCAGTCAGTCCTAAAGGAAATCTACCCTGAATATTCTTTGGAAGGACTGATGCTGAAGCTGAAGCTCTAACACTTTGGCTTTCTGATATGAAGATCCAACTCATTGGGAAAGACCCTGATTCTGGAAAAGACTGAAGGCAAAAGGAGAAGGGGTGGCAGAGGATGAGATGGTTAGATAGCATCACCGACTCAAGGGGCATGAGTTTGAGCAAGCTCTTGGAGACAGACGGGCTCAGAGTAGCAGCGCTGCAGTCCGTGGGGTAGCAGAGTCGGACACGACTTAGTGACCGGACAGCAGAGTCACTGCCACTCACTCCCAGCACGAAGTCCCCTGTTTAGCTGCATGGAGTCGGCTCAGTGCTGTTTAGGTCCATCTTGAATTCAAGAAACAGTCAATGAATTGACTACCGGCTAGATAACCATCCTGATTGTTTCCTTCATATAATTAATTGATTTTAATCAGACCCTTTTTTATGATTTAAAAAAACAACACAATCATTTCCCAAGAATATTTTCCCAAAATATCTCATTGAGTAAATACTGTTAACAGAAACTAGGATGTTAGGAGTCTGGAAAGAGAAAATGAACTCAATTTTCGTGCTCATTTTGAGAACTAGGAGGACATCTAATGAGAGTGCTGAGCATGTAGAAAGCATACTCAATGCCTTTGGAATCTGTGGTGAGAGAAAATGAGACCTGGAGATCACAGAGAGGTAGTGGGTGAAGTGCTTGTGAGTCTGGAGGAGTCAAGAGAAGATGCTGTAGAACACAGGTTGAGAAAGTGAGCTCAGGGTTCAGAGGGACATGGGTGAAGATCTTGATTCTCCCTCCTGCTCTGTGTCCTTGGGCATGTAATTTAACCTTAAAGCCTCAGTTTTTGCATATACATAATGGGGGTAATAACACCCATGTAATTGAGGGGATGTGAGGATCGAAGGAGATAATATAATTTATTAAAATTGATAAACATCGGCTGTTTTTGTAGCACATGTGTTGTTATTGCAAGAGTATACAGAAGGCCAAGCATAAATGGTCAGAGAGAAAAAAGGAAACCAATAATATCCAGGAAAACAGGGTCTCTAAGAAGGGAAGAAATGAGCTGCAGAGTGAAATAGGAGACAGAAGCCGATGAAGGTCAATGTCAGAACAGGGTTTTTTTTGTTTTTGTTTTTTTCCAGTTTAGTGATCACTAGGTCTCCTGTGACTTCCAAGAGAATGGATTTACTAGAAAAATTGGCAATAAATTACTTTGTAGAGCATTAGAAAGCAGTAGGAAATTTCCCCAGGACCCATTGAACTCAAAAGAGAAAAGAGATCTTGCCAAAGATAGGTGACAGTATTAGCTGTGTGAGCACCACCAGGTTGTTGATGGGCTTAGGTTTTCCATGTGCTCTCTCACCATATGTACACTGAAATACGTGACTTTCAGGACTATGAAAGCTGAGATGTGCTACTGCCTGCAGTCTTCCTTGTCTGTGTGTCTGTGTTTAGTCGTTTCCAATTCTTTGCGACCCCGTGGACAACAGCCGGCCAGGCTCCTCTGACCATGGGATTTCCCAGGCAAGAATACTAGAGTGGGTTGCCATTTCCTCCTCCAGGGGAATCTTCCCAACCCAGGGATCAAACCCGTGTCTCCTGCATTGCAGGTGATTCTTTACCACTGAGCCACCAGGGAAGCCCAGTCTTCCTTGGACCCTAGCTGACATGTCAACCTCTGATTTAGAAGCCAGTATATT
The DNA here is from genome assembly GCA_007570785.1 of Antilocapra americana. NCBI lineage: Eukaryota > Metazoa > Chordata > Mammalia > Artiodactyla > Antilocapridae > Antilocapra > Antilocapra americana. The sequence goes on along the minus strand of ML660776.1, from coordinate 6,758,117 downwards.
TTTCGCCTTGAACCACATTTCATCTGCTTATAGGAAAATAGGATGAAATCAGTAGGCATAGATTGGGTTCAGTACATTTACAAAGAGTTGATGGCATTTAGCTGGTAGACGTCTATTACACAGTCTCCTCTCACAGCTAATTCACCTGAAATTAAAGGAATGAGTGTCAAGTTAAATCCACCCCACTCCTCCATTGTATGGATCTGTTTAAAAGTTTTGTTAGGAGGAGCTTTCAATCCTGTTTTGCCTTTGCCTTTGGCAGTCACAGAAACGGTTTTCTTTCTACTTTTATACTGAAAATTATTGCAGGATAGAATGATTCAACTTTAAATGGAAATGAGAGCTAAAAGAAAATTGCAGGTTTTCATAAGTGATACTGGTCTTTGGCAGGCATGCCATCTTCTGTAATTTCAGAGAATTTGATCCAACCCCAAGGAAATTAGGAAACCAACGAGAACCATTTCTGTTTTGGAAAACAGTTGAAATCTCTGTCCCTGTCTCTGTCTTGGTCTCTCTCATTTTTGTCCTCAGCATCTCATTCTGGGTTCAGAGTATTTGAGACTTGGAGTTCCTGTTTGTTCTGACAGGTGACATATTCCCAACTTAGGTTCCTCCTGGGGGTGGTTCCTCACTTTGCTGCTGACCACTGAAGACGTTGCAGCTACTCCTACTCAGATGCAAGGTCACTTAGTACCAGCACAGTAAAGTGGTTTGATCCTGATGGAACATGTGATTAGTATCTATCCTCATGAAAGGATAAGGATGCCATCCACATTTTCTACCTGAGATGACTGGCATTTAGAGTGGAAGCTGTACTTCCTTTACAATACAGGAAAGGTATCCTGGAGTTCTAAGTGCAACTTTCTCCCTGTTGCCGACGAAATGCACGCAGTTGCAGGCTGGCTTCTGGCATCTATTGCGCTGATGAAGAGCCACCTTGCTGATTTTCTAATTACAGATAGAACTTTATAATTTCGAAGCTGCTGTCATAATGTTGTTTTCTGGCGAATCCACAATTCCCTTTCCAAAAAGAGTTAAGTTGTGATAGACATTGATGAGTGATGCTTTTGAAGGTTGATTGGAAAGTGATCATAATAACTCAAAGAAGGAAGCAGACATGTTTATAGAATCCACTGTATGTGCCAAGCACTGTTTGGTGTTTTGTGGTGGGATCTGTCTTGATCCTCAGTAGAACTAGGAATGTTGGCATCATTTGAAACTGGTACCAGGAATCACTATTGATGATTTCTGCAGCTTGACTGGGAGAATGAGGCAGTTATGCTTGCAGCATATGAGAGATTTATTCCCCTCACAATGCACAGAGACATCGCCTCTTCCCCAGCTCCTTTAAAACAATTGATGTTATAGGTTGGAACTGGTTGTGCTGGGCTGAGTTCAGCTTGCTGACATAAGTATCTAGTCCTCATGTTATTAAAAAAAAATTTTTTTAGGTGGCTGCCAGTATTTAAAATCTTGGAGGTTTCCTAGATAAATTTTGACATGCATCTCTTGAAGAAAGTCAGGTGATCTGTCAATATGAGGCTTAAGTTCCTCACTAATAACTGGGGCTGAGTAGCTCTTTAGATGACCTGAATGCCTTCCATGGAGCATTAGTATTGGAAATTCTTATTTAGGCAGACTAAAGCTCTCTTTGTATATCCCTTCCTAATTCAGCTTCTTCCAATTGTCACATTATCCCGTAGCTCATAGCATACAGTAGGAACCATAAATGAGAGGAAAGCATACAAATAATTAACTTATTATATTGGGGTTTCGTTCAGAATCTTATCTTTAGGGCCTTGATATATTAGCATATTTGCCAGGTAGCACATTAAATAATTCCTCTCTGGATCAAGATTCTGCTCCTGTTATCATGACTCAAGGGCTAATACACCAAGCAATAACGTCTAAACCTACGTTTAGCATCAGGACATCTAAGATAAAGTGAATGTTAAAGGCACACTGATCTACAAAGCAAACACCTGGGCCACATTCGTACACTAAGCATAAATATGTAAACCATATCCTGAGATAAAAAGGATGTAGGCTGTCACACAGGGTCCAGGCTAAACTTCGGGGGCAGGTTTGAGACAGCCGAAGGAGCCAGGGGGTTTACTGTGGTTAAACTCCAGATGTCTCATTTTAAGCCCCCTTAACATCGTGGTTACCATAGTTTCCACTATACAGATTAGGAAACTTAGGAAGTATATGTAATCTGACCTGAAAACTGTGAGCTGGGATTTGAACCCTTAGTGTTCATACTATGCCAACAACAGTCCGTCTAGTCAAGGCTATGGGTTTTCCAGTAGTCACGTATGGATGTGAGAGTTGTACTATAAAGAAAGCTGAGCGCCAAAGAGTTGATGCTTTTGAACTGTGGTGTTGGAGAAGACTCTTGAGAGTCCCTTGGACTGCAAGGAGATCCAACCAGTTCATGCTAAAGGACATTTGTCCTGAGTGTTCATTGGAAGGGCTGATGCTGAAGCTGAAACTCCAATACTTTGACCACCTGATGGAAAGAACTGACTCACTAGAAAAGACTCTGATTCTGGAAAAGATTGAAGGCAGAAGGGGAAGGGGATGACAGAGGATGAGATGGCTGGATGGCATCACTGACTCGATGGACATGAGTTTGGGTGGACTCCGGGAGGTGAGGATGGATGGGGAGGCCTGGCGTGCTACAGTCCATGGGGTCGCAGAGAGTCGGACACTACTGAGCACCTGAACTGAACTGAACTGAATGTGTGTTCACGTGTGAATCAATGTCAGCGTCCATGTCTGTCTGTGTGTGTGCCTGTGACTGAGTCTCTGTCTGCTGTGTCTGTGACTGTGTCTGGGTCGGTATGGATGACTGTGTCCAACACTTAGCATGGACTGTGTCCGTGTGTCTGACCATGTGTATGTCTGTGACTGTGTCTGTCCCTATGCATATGTGTATGTCCATGACTATGTCCATGTGGGTGTATATGTCTGCTTCTATATGTATGAGTGGACTTCCCTGGTGGCTCAGTGGTAAAGAATCTGCCTGCCAATGCAACACAGGTTCATTCCCTGGGTCAGGAAGATCCCCTGGAGAAGGAAATGGCAACCCACTCCAGTATTCTTGCTGAGAGAATTCCATGGATAGAGGAACCTGGCGGGCTACAGTCCGTGGAGTCACAAAGAATTGGTCACGACTTAGCAACTGAACAATAACAAATACGTATGTCTGTGACTATATTTATATGTATTTATATCTATTCTATGACTATTTCCATGTCTATATGAATGACTGTGTCCGTATCTATGACTGTGTCTTTGTTTACATCTATGTCTATATCTATGTCTGTGACCGTGTCTGTATCTGTGTATATAATATGTAATGTATCTATTCTCAGGTAATAAGATACAGCATAATATATATGTCTGCACAATCCAGTTTTATTTGTCTATTAAAATCACACTCATTTGTCAGAGTTAGATTTAAAAGCTGTATTATCACCAGCAGCATTTTCACTGCTTGAAGTATCTGCAGCCCCCCAGTGAGCATAATGTGCGCAGGTAGCATGATGCATGATGACAGCTCAGAGGTGGGAACCTGGATGGGATGCCAGAAACGAGCCTGCAAATGGGGCTCTCCCTCTACTCCCCAGTGTGGAACGTTTATTTAAAAAAATGTACTGCTGGGTCGTCTTACAAGACCTTGACATGCACTGGTCCATCAGCATATTTATGCTTTTATTTTTTTATTTATTTTATTTTTTTAAAATTTTCTTTACTTTATTGTGTTGGTTTTGCCATACATTAGCATGAATCTGCCATGAGTATACATATGTTCCCCTTCCAGAACCCCCCGTCCCTCCTCCCTCCCATCAGCATTTTAAAGAGTCAGGGTTTTTGTTCAAGGCCTCCTATGTCTACAGTCATATAGGAAACAAAAATTCCAGCTTTGTTTACCATGCCTCAAAGTAAAATAAGAACCTAACGTAAAAGGAACACAGGATCCTAGAGAGCAGCAAGCTTACCATCTAGGGTAGTTAAGGGAAGGGAGAAACAGACTGGCTGTGACTCCCAACCCTCAAGCTAGACGCTGAATTCGTCTCACTTCAGCTTGTTAGAATTTAGAATATCTTTTAAAAATTAAGCCTTCTCAACACCTAGGACATCAGAATGTCTGCAAAGAGGACTAATTTTGTCAAAGAGCAGAGTGTGAGTATCAACACTGCCTTTATTAGCAGTCTAAGTTTGGGCCATTGCCTTCACCTTTTTCATACTGAGTTTTCCTGTCTATAAAATGAGGGTGATGATAACACTGTGAAGATATATAATTATGGTACCTCCTTGATAGGATTATTGCCATATTTAAATAAGGCAAAACATATAAAGCAATTAGTACTGTGCCTTTCACATGTAAGGATTCATTGGTTTTAGTTGCTGTCATTTCTCTTTACCCTAAAGATAGGAGAAGAGGGTTAATCCTAGATATTACTCTCCGGGGCTGCCCCTGCTGATGTTCACATCTTTCTTGTCTCAATAATTGCCCGAGTTACAACCCTAGGGTCTCCCCACAATACAAGTCGTGAGATGGGGCCCCTGCGTGGCCAGTCTGTGGGACAGAAAGGGCCTTTATCAGTGCTTCTGCCACCATCCACATCCTTCACCTTGGAGTCCTTCACCTTCATCTTTGGAGTCCAGGGACCAAATCTGTCTCCTCCTTTGTCCCATGTACCTCAGACAAATTTGCTTCTGCTTTAGAAGCCTTGTTATGTTGTTCAGTCACTCAGTTGTGTCCAAATCTTTGTGATCCTGTGAACTGCAGCCTGCTAGTCTTCCCTGTCCTCCACTGTCTGCTGTGGTTTGCTCAAATTCATGTTCATTGAATTGGTGGTGCTGTCCAACCATCTCATCCTCTGCCACCACCCTTTTCCTTTTGGCTTCAGTTTTTCCCAGAATCAAGGTCTTTTCCAATGAGTCAGCTCTTCACATCAGATGGCCAAAGTATTGGAGTTTCAGCATCAGTCCTTCCAGTGAATATTCAGGATGGATTTCCTTTAGGATTGACTGGTTTGATCTCCTTGCAGTCCAAGGGACTCTCAAGAGTCTTATCCAGCATTGCAATTTGAAAGCATCAGCCTTCTTTATGGCCTGACTCTCACATCTGTACATGACCACTGGGGGGAAGAAAAAAGTCTCTTTAGTTCCTCTTCACTTTTTGCCATTAGAGTGGTATCATCTGCATATCTGAGGTTGTAGATATGCTCCCGGCAATCTTGATTCCAGCTTGTGATTCATCCAGCCTGGTGTTTCACATGATGTACTCTGCATGTAAGTTAAATAAGCAGGGTGACAATATACATCCTTGTCATACTCCCTTCCCACTTTGAACTTGTTCTCTTAGGAGGGCAGGAGTGGAAAGTGAATGAGCTGGCTTCCCTACTACAGTGCGTAGTACCTTCTGTGAACTTGGTTGTCCATTGAAGACTTTATATCCTGGAACCCAATACCATGATACGTTAAACTTGCTTAAAAACAGGAGGGATAAGGTGGGGGTGTGGTGGGAAGGAGGTTTGCACGCGTACTCACAGTTGATTCAGGTCGTTGTCTGGCAGACACCAGCACACCACTGTGAAGGAACTACCCTCCAGTTTTAAAAAGAGAAAAGCAGGCGACTACAGCAGCTCTTGGGATCCCACTATTGGTGTATAAGAGTGTCTGTCATGAGACATAGATACAGAAAGTTTGGCTGGAAGAAAACTGTTTTGAATGTTTCATGGTGTCTTATATGCAGTTCCTCAGGAAGTGACCTCTGCCTTCCAGTTCCTGAGTAGAATTTCACATTCTACAAGCCTAAATAAAAGGAGATATCTCAGTGAAATACGTACTGATAATACTGGTGAGGTGGAAGAGAGAGGGAAGGGGAACATGGCTCAAATAATAGATTTCTGTTGAAAGTTATCATTAAGTCATAGAATATTAGGCCTTAAATATTATGGAGGACATTAGGCCTTAAATATTATGGAGGACAATCCCTTCAGTTTAATGGTGAGGGTTCGATGGGGTGAAGAGATTTTGTTGGTGACTCAAGGTTATCTCATGAATTAGTCTTCAAAATAGTTTTATTGCCTCGTTTCTCTAAACATGAACTTCTCTAAACACGAACTTCCTACCACACAACAATTAGGTGTACTAAATGAGACCTTGCATATGAAATTATTTTATATATCACCTGGCTCTGTGATGGCAAGATGTTTTTCTCTCCCTGCCTCCCTCTCTTCTTTCCTCCTAGTGCATATTAGAGTTAGAAGGGCAGGAGCTCAACATAAGTATTGAATCAATCAGGCTTTATTCTCTTGTAGTAACTTAGAGTTTCTCATCTCTGCCAACTTCAGTTCGTCTTAGCAATATTAGTCAGGTAGTTTTAGTTGGTTTTTAAGAGACTTTGAAAAATTTCCCTGTCCATCCATCTTCTTTGCTATTCCCCCCTTTGTGAGGTCAGAAACTTTATCCACTGGTCTCCTAGCACTTTCTGAATGTGGAAGAGAAGGGGGTGGTGTGTTTGGACTTACTGATTGAAAATGTCCTGTCCTGAAGTGAAGAATAAGAATACTCTGTTGGACTAACCTTGCAGTGCCGTGGATGGGAATCTACCTCCAATGAAGGGGATCTGGGTTGGATCCCTGGTCTGGGAAAACTCCACGTGCTGCAGCTGCTGAAGCTAGACGTCTAGAGTGCATGCTCTGCAGTGAGAAAAGCCGTCACAGTGAGGGTCCAGTGCACCTCAGGCCACACTAGCCCCCGCTCCGCTCCTGGAGGGAGCCCGTGTGCAGCAGCAAAGACCCAGCACAACCAGGAAGAAGTGAATGAGTGTACTGGAGAAAGAAAGAGCCTCTCTCGTGGTGGCCCTCCTAAGAATCTCTTGAAAATGTTTTATGCAGATATAGGAACAATTAGCCTTTCAAAGAAAAAAAAATGGGCTAGGCTTTGCCTTTTGTTTCTAAATGATTTCTGGAAATCCTGGGTGTCAGTTTATTGACAGAAATAACTAATCTACTTCATCAAGATCATTGGTGGGCCTGTTTCCCAGCAGGGTTCCGAAACACTCCCTCCCTTCCTACCCTTTTCCTTTTATTGATATTGAAGCTTTGATCTATTTAGGGATATGGGAGTAGATGGAAGAATCTGGCAAAGTCGTTTTCCAGCAGAGGTTGAGAATTTTATCCAAGGAAACTTCCTAGCCTGGTTTTGAACTGCTCACAGCTTCTCTCCAGAAGCAGCATTCTCAAGCGGGTGGAGCCAGATGTGGACATTTTGGTCCATATTTTATTCCTTCAGGGGATCTCCTTTCATCTTTAATCCAAGCACAGTTTAAGAATTTCTTCCATTCAGAGTGAGCCAGTGAATTGAGGGAAAAAACCCTACAAATCCCCACTTGTGCCCTGCTCATTCAAGAGTAACATTTTTATGTTTTAATACTAACTCAAAGCCACTGTATTATTTTTTGGAAGCTATCATACTTTTGCTCAACCCTAATTTCCAAGGAATTGTATTAATGGACCAGGTTATGAAAATAAACTTCCTTGTGGGGTTGGAATGGAGAGAGTTGGGAGGAAAGTAGACTAAGACAGGTAAAGAATATAAGACTAGAAAGCAGGATGGACATTTGCATTGTGGGACTCGGTATGTGCTCTAGGCTTGTTGACTGGCTCTTAAGACAGATTATTGTATGAGAAATAATAAAAATGAGCTCATAAATTGTGCATGCAAAGGAGATATAAGTGTTAGTCCTCACCGATGTTACTCAGAAAATATAGCACAAATGTCAGAGGTAGTTTTGTTGTTGTTGATCAGTCGCCAAGTCATGTCCAACTCTTTGGGACCCCATGGACTGCAGCACTCCAGGCTTGCCTGTCCTGCACCAGATCCTGGAGTTCACCCAAGAAAAAGGTTGGTGCCTGAAAGAAATCAGGCAGAGTCAAAACAGCACGTTTTAGCTAGAAAAATTGAGTAGATATTGGGAATATACATGCTGGATACGTGCATTTTCTCCTAGATCACTGTGCTTTCTGTCATAACCTGTATCAGAACTGTTCTGGTGAGGTTTGTGAAAAGGTGGAAACATTTGATGGATTTTCTATAGTCGTAGTTGTGACATGCTTGACATTCTAAGCCCACTGCTGACTCCAGGCCCTGCACCTGCCCAGCCTGGGGGATCTGCACTGCTTTCACACAGGAGCCACCTGCTAGTGTCTGGCATCACACCCATACTGCGTAAGACTTGCTTCTTTCCTTGCAAATCTTTTGATGTCGAGGAGGACCTCTGCTAAGCATTCACATTTGTGCTATATGGAAGGTGGCCCAGTTAATGCCCTCAGGGTCACCCGGGAACAATGGAGGACAAATCCCCATGGATAAATGAGTCCCTCCTCTGTGCCCAGGTGGACAGTATGGAATATATTTCATAAATGTTTCAGAAGATTCTAGAGAATCAAGCACCAAATGTCTGTAGTGACGGTCAGCTCAATTCACATTCTTGCATTTGCTGTCTCTGGGTTCTGAAGGTGCTTGTCTACACCTGCTGGGTGCTATGACCCCAGCCAGTTTAGAATACAGTGAAGGAAGAGAAGGCAGATCAGGCATTTCTTTTCCTTCCAAAATGGCTCTATAGATGAGGCAAGCATTGCAAACAGGTAGGATAAAGACGTCTGTGGGAGAATGAGGTTCTTCTGATAGAGTCCAGAGTATGAAAACTTGATGTAGAACAATCTTCTGGGTTAATTATGAGTACTTCTGTGTTCCTGGAACAAAGGTAGAATGATGTGATGAAAGACAGAGCTGGAAGGGTGGACAGAAGCCCTGCCCATCTCAGCTCCAGTTTATAGACTGATTATGTCTAGTGCCACATTGGCAGCTCTCTGCATGCAGGAACTGACTGTGATGTCTACTTGAACTTCACAGCACCCAGCACGGAATCTTGGGCAGAGGTGACTCATCCAGATTCATCAGGATCAGGTTCTTGTCCGTCAGTGTTAGAAGGAACCCACTCGTGTGGGAGACACAAGGGAAGGGAGGAAGGATGCCAATATGAGTCATTTGGTTCAGTTTTGAAAATAAAGAAAAATGAAAAAAATGCAATGAATATTGTCTAAATAATTATTTTGGATGAACACAATTTAAAATTGAGCACTTAGTAAAACAGTGAAAGAGTTAGCTAAGAAGAACTGAATCCATGCTAATAAACAGCGCATTTTTTGCAAATGGCTAAACTAAGGCTGAGAATCCCTCGGACTGCAAGGAGATCAAGCCAGTCAATCCTAAAGGAAAGCAACCCTGAATATTTATTGGAAGGGCTTTTGTTGAAGCTCCAATACTTTGGCAACCTGATGCGAAGAGATGACTTATTGGAAAAGACCCTGATGTTGGCAAAGACTGAAGGCAAAAGGAGAAGAGGGCAACAGGATGAGATGGTGAGATAGCTCCTCTGACTCTGTGGACATGAGTTTGAGCAAACTCCAGGAGATAGTAGCTGACAGAGGAGCCTGGTGTGCTGCAGTCCACGGGGTCACAAAAAGTTGGATGTGACTTAGTGACTGAATGACAACAAAACTAAAATTACTTAGACATAGACCAGTTCAGACATCCATTGGATCTACTTTCAATCCAGGAGGCACATGAGTACACTGAATCCTTTCATGAGCCAGAGTACCCAAAGCACAGTGTTTATACAGGTTATGAATAAAAACCTCTTAGGTGGCTGGTGAAACAGATGGGTGGAACAGAACCCCCTTTTTATTTCTCTCTTTTACACTTTTTGTTTTATATTGGAGCATAGCCGACTAACAATGTAATAGCCTCAGGTGGACAGCAAAGGGACTCTGCCATACATGTACTTGGCGTTCATTCACCCCCAGACCCCCTTCCATCCAGGCTGCCACGTAACACTGAGCAGAGCTCCCTGTGCTGTGCAGTAGGTCCTCATTGGTGATCCATCTCAAATACAGCAGGGTGTGCATCAGGACCCCGCCTGCAAGCTGATGATCTCACAGCCCTTGCTAATATCTTTCATGTTGATACTGGCCTTCATTGAATTACACTTTTCTGGGGGATTAAAACTAACATACTAATTACAGTGCCTTTTGGCCTGTTTTTATGCAGCTACACTGAGTGTGTAAGTAAAGTTTAGTGGTAGGTCTGACTGTACTACATAGAGCTTGTGAAATGCATGCCTAAGTTAGCTGTTAACACTGTTAGCTGTTTTTATTCCCTTTGACCATGGTAGAGAATTATCTAATACAGAACTGAGACTTACTGAATACAAATAATTTGTAAACATTGTGACTAACTTCTCCAAAATTCTTCTGCAGTTATACTGGGGGTGGGTGTATACTCTCCGGAATGCCTCTTCCCTCTTCAGTCACTGATTTAGATAGAGGAAATGAGCTTTCTGGGATAAATGTGACCTGAATACATTTCTTCATTGCCTAACAATCTCCTTCTGTTGGTTATTTCTTCCTTCTTCAATTAAGGCGTTTTCCTAAACTGATAAAGCAGTGCTTAAAAACTTCACACCTACTGGCAGTTTTCTTTATTACTGTTTCAAACTCATACGTGTTAGAAAATACACTCATTCCAAATCTGAACTTGTATTTTTAATTATTGGATGACTGAGGGTGTAATATGCAGATAGCCCTCACATTTGATAATCATTCAAGTGAACTAAAATAAAATAAAGCATGAGAAAATAACTTTAAAAAAGTAGCATGGAAATGCAAGCAACAGCTCTCATGACAGTCATAATCACTGATACAAGTTGGGGTTAAGCATGTATTTAAAATCATTTTTTAATTATTTTAATAATTTTTTTATTTTTGGTGGATTCTGAAGTTTTAATATTTCAGTGTTGAGAGTAAGAATGAAAATAATGGTTAGAATCATCATGACAGTGTAACGAATCTTCAGGGGGTGCAGGGGAGTTTTTTTTATGGTTATGAAAGTGGTAATCTGAAGCCAGAATCTCAGTGTTTATAGCTCTGTTTCTTTAACACACACAAAACTGGGGTAACAGTTATTTATTTGTCCTCTTTTGAACTGGCAGGTTTAGAGATGATGGTATATAAATATCCCTGCCTTGGCCTTACTTTGAAGACTTTAATAGAATATTAAAAACAGCTGACCTGAGGAAATGGGGAATAAAATCCAAGTGGAGGAGGCAACGGAAGTGAAAGCATCCAACTTCTATCAGTGTGTACAGACGACTTTCCAGTACTTCCCGCCAGGGGTTCTGGGGCAGACAGACCCCACTTGCGCCATGTCAGAACAGTGGAGACATATCCTTGTATTTCTGGGTGACTCACGGAAATGGGGGTTAGAGCAGAGGGAGTATAGGTTTTGGAGTCAGACATCCTGAGTTCACTTCCCAGTGACTGCTGGTTGACTGTTTAAATCCCTTGCTCGGTGAGTCCCTGCTCCCCTAGTTCCTCTGTTTCCTCTTTTTTCTCTAAGCTTACTGTCACTCCCACAGTGCTCTTTGCTGTGCCATGTACCCAGGACTCTGTGGCAGGTCACTCCGGCCCCTCTTGTCTGCATCACCAACATCTGTACCTGCTTGACCTTCTTCACTCACCCTGCAAACCCAGCCCACCCACTCACACACTTCCTTAGTCCTGGGGTGCTCACTGTAGCCAGAGGGGAGAATCCAGGCACACTGCATGCTCCAGAGCTTGTGGTGTCTCTTCTCTGTTCCCTGACATCAGCAGGATTCCCACCATCACCTGAAAACCACCTTCACATGTCAGTGACTTCCTGCCTCCCTCACTGACAGTGGGTTACACTCCTAACAGCGCGCTCTTCTTTCAAATTTCCTGTTCCCACTGCTTCCCTTTCAGTTGATCACCTTGCCTTTGCTTGTTTAGATAGTATGGAGTTTTCAGGCAGAAGCTCCTTAGCCTCTGGAGAAACACATGAAAAATTCTATCTGAGCCACCTCAGCCTTCCAGCTGCCTCTGAGGGAGAGGTGGGCTAAGCTCTTCTTGATAGAATCTCCTTTTCCCATTTTCCTCCAGAATAATGCCCCCTATCCTTCCCCATCTCATATTTCCTCTCTTTTTCTTCTGGCATTTCCTCACGTTCATCTTCACAGAAAGGATTCTCTCATCAGCCCTGTATTCTGCTATAGTTGCAGTCCTGTTCTCTCCCTTCTTGCTCAGAAGCAGAGTTGGCTCCCAGCCCAACAGGCACAGGAAAAAGATGCTCAACATCACTACTTATGAAAGAAATGCAAACGCAAACTACAATGAGATAGTACCACCTCACACTGGTAAGAATGGCCATCATAAAAAAAAAATCTACAAACAATAAATGCTGTAGAGAGTGTCAAGGAAAGTGAACCCTCTTATAATGTTGCTGGGAATGTAAATTGATACAGCTACTATGGAGAACAGTGTGGAAGTTCTTAAAAAACTAAAAATAGAAATACTATATGACACAACAATCCCACTTCTGGGCATATACTCAGAAAAACCCACAATTCCAAGAGATATGTGTACCCTAATGTTCACTGCAGCACTATTTATGATAGCCAGAACATGGAAACAACCTAAATGCCCATCAACAGAGAAATGGATGAAGAAAAGGTGGCACATATATACAGTGGCATATTGCTCAATCATAAAAAGAAACTGTGTCTTTTGCAGATATATAGATGGACCTAGAGACTGGCACACGGAGTGAAGTCAGAAAGAGAAAATCAGAGTGTACTAGCGCATGTGTGTTTGACCCAGAAAAGTGGTACGGGTGGACCTGTTTGCAATGCAGATATGGAGACGCAGGCACAAGAGAACAAACACCGGGACATCAGTGGGGGAAAGGGAGGTGGCGTGAATTGGGAGATTCAGATTCATGCGTGTATAGAAGAGACAGCGATGAGAACATACTCTGTAGCACAGGGAACTTGACTCAATGCTCTGTGGCGACAAAGAGGAAATATACGTATAAATATAACTGATTCACTTTGCTGTACAGCAGAAACTAGTACAACATTGTAAAGTAACTGCTCCAGTAAAAATTTTAGGAAAGAAAGGTTTGTCGGAGCCCAGAGAGGTAATAAGGTCGAGGAATCAAGAGGCCTGAGTCTGAGGCAGTCACAGGCTTGCCTTTGTCTGGAACGGACACTATCCAGCCCTTTGTTTTTGGGCTATGAGCCCAATCACCTTTGTGTTTTGGGAACAGGGATCCAGTTTTACCAAAAGTCTGATTTTCTTTCTTAAGAAAATCAAGAAATCTGAATTTCTTTTTTTTTAGATTTTTATGTTATGTTTGAGTATAGTTGATTAGCACTATTGTATCAGTTTCTGGATTTCTATTAGAAATTTCTCAATGTTTTAAAGCACTTTACAGTCCTAATACAAGTGCATGTGTGGGCTGAGTCTGGATTACTGACCCCTGTTTAGACTCGGCACACACCATCTTGGTACCCATCTCACCCAATCAGCTTACTGCAGTCAGCTTTCTGTGTCTAACAGTCCTTGGGAACTGCTCTGTGCAGCACTTCTCGAGGGTTTATGTGCCCATGAATCTTCTGGGGATTCTGTTAAAAGACAAGAAGGAACTCTGATTCAGTAAAATTGGAGAAAGGCCTGAGTCTCACGTTTCTAGCAAACCCCTGTGTGAGACTACTGGTCCATAGACCACACGCTGCGAAGCAAGGCTTCAGAGGACCCACTCATCTCGAGAGATTTCTCTCAGCATAAGCCACTTACGCCTCTGCCGTCTCCCCACCGTTAGCAGAACTGACCCTGTCCTTTTCAGTACACCTGCTGTATCGTAATCCAGCCTGTGTAAGGTGAACCTTACGTGTTCATTGCCTGTCTGTGGATCTTGATGCTCCTTCAAGCACGGACCAAGTCTTACCTTTTCCCCAAGCACTCCTGCAATACTAGGAACACAGTGAGTACTTGACAGCTCTGTCCCTCTGACTCGTTTGGCATCAGACGGCCTCTGGGGAAGTGTGCGTGCGTGTTTCTTGTCTTAGGAATTAGTCTGAAATGTGGAGGGTTTGTTATGTTGAAAGATAGAGTCTGCCTTAAAGTGGGTTCCCACAGAAGGATCTGATGCCTTATTTTGATAGATTTTTCTGCTCCATGTTCCAGTTGGTCTCATAGTGTCATCTTTCCAATTTGTGTTGCCAATTAAAAAAAAAACCTAAATTCCTTTAATTCCTCTCCTTTGAGTGCTTTCAAAATTTCTCTTCCCTTCCAGTCAGCTGGAAGTTGTGTGCTATCTCTCATTCTGGCTTGGTAGATGTCATTCAGGAGTTTTCTGCTTGAAAGGCAGCCTGCTGGATACTTGAAGAGACCTGATTGAAAGCACAGATGGCAGAGGATAGCAGCGCCTGGTAAAGGGGTAGGAACACACTGTATCCACAGGCATGTTTCTTTTGGTGATGACACGCTTGAGCATGCCTCTTTTCACTCAGGTGGTTTAATACAGTGCAGTGAGGTTCAAAGGACTAAATTCTTGAACCTGCTTGGCACCTGTCAATCAACCAATCATTGAGTATTTACGAATAACTAAGCATGTGTCAAACACTGTGACAGACACCCAAAATGGTAAGATGTGTGTTTGTATAACTTCCTGTTTACCAAGTACAGACACAGTACTTAAGGGAACCAATACTGATCTAAGGAAAAGGGATTAATATTTATTAGAGATTTAATATATGCTATTCAGTGAGCTTTATAGACTTTATATTATTGATATTTCACAGCCACCCTCAAGGGTTGGCACATAGGTGTCTTTAGCCCCATTCTGTAGCTAAAGAAATTGAGATGCAGAGAAGTTAAATAATTTGTTCAAGTTAAATAAGTAGTCCAGTCAGAATTTCAACATAGTTCTGACTATCTCTGGAATCTGGAGATTTTCAATCACAGTCACTGGCAGGATCATAATAAAACTTGGCAAGGAAAATTCAATAAAGTCTTCCATACCTTTCAGCTTCTTTCTGTGTCGGGTTTCCAGAGGAATCAGCTTAGAAAGGAGCTGGGCTTCGGCTCTGGGAGAATCAAATTGCTTACTCTGGTGGTAGAGAAAAAGGTTGTTAAAAATAGCTTGAAGCCAAGAGATTTTGACCTTTGAAAACTGCATAATATTCTAGTGCTTCACAATCTTTTTCTACATCAGAATCACCTGGAGGGCTTATTAAACACTGGTTTCCTCGGTGCTGCCCTCAGAAGCTGCGAATGAGCAGGTCTGCGCCGGGCCTCCAGGGCTGCTCTGTCAGGCTCACAGGCGGAGCTGGTGCTGCCGGTTGGTCGATGCCGTTTTGAGTAGCACTGGATTTTATTTTATTTATTTTTAAACTTTTCATTTTGTGTTGGAGAATAGCTGATTAACAATGTTGTGATGGTTTCAAGTGGACCAAGGGACTCAGCCTTACATATCCATGGATCTGTCCTCATGCAAACTCCCCTCCCGTCCAGGCTGCCACGTGATACTGAGCAGAGTTCCCCGTGCTGTGCAGTATGTCCTTGTTGGTTATCCATTTTGAATACAGCAGTGTGTACGTATCGACCCAAATTCCCCAGCTATCCCTTTTTAACCTGATTAACATTCACTTACGTACTTTTGTCAGTCAACAGATAGTTTCTAAACTTTCGCTGTGTGCCAGGCATCGTGCTGGATAGCAACCTCTAGTGCCCGTTCCCGATCGTTTACTCTTGGTCACTAATGCACAGTCTAATTTCCCAGGAATCTAATGACACAGTTAATATTTTCTGAGATCACCCATCAGCATTTTTACTTATGCCTGAGGTTTTTTCCTCCTTTCCTCCTTTAAACTGGATGTAAACTTGCTTTATCATAGGGTGAAACATTTTTAAGGATTTTGATAGTGAACTTACCGAATTATTTTTCAGAAAAATTTAGTTTATTTATTACTCAACAGCGGCAGAACAGAATGTCTATTTTAATAAGCCTGCCTTACCTCCAGGCATTATAATTTCCATTTAGGTGCTGTGTCTTCTTTACTGCTTTTTAGAGTTCTCTTTCTATCAGTGATATGGATCTTTTAAAAGCTTTGTTTTTATAAACTTTGTATATGTTTGTGCTAAGTGACCTTGATTTCCTGGAATACAAACCAAAGAAAGAGTGGCAGGAGTAACTCGCCTTCTGTGATAACAAGGACTCCGCTGACCGATGCGGACATGAACAGGGCTCCCTCTGCTCACACGCAGGGATGCGGGCGCACTGACAGAGACGGCCGCAGCGGCACTAGTGTACCCCTGAGCTGCGTTGGGTTCGTGACTTTTCAGCGGTAGCACCTTTCTTCAGTGCAGCATGGATTCAGCCAAGAAACGTCATTCTGTTACTTTCTTGAGCCATTGAATGAGGCTGAAGGACACTGTTATGGTTTGTAACTGGAGATGGAGAATTTTTTTTTTCCATGGGAAACGTCTTTTTTATTTAAACACTCTGGTGTAAGTATCTTTCTTTCTTTCTTTTTTGCTAAATACTATCAATTCTTTCTTTCTTTCTTTCTTCTTTACTTTATTGTGTTGGTTTTGCCATACATTGACATGAATCTGCCATGGGTATACATATGTTCCCCTTCCAGAACCCCCCTCCCTCCTCCCTCCCGATTCCCTCCCCCTGGGTCATCCCGGTGCACCAGCCCCGAGCATCAAACCTGGGCTGGCAATTGATTTCACATATGATAATTAACATGTTTCAATGCCATTCTCCCATATCATCCCGCCCTTGCCCTCTTCCACAGAGTCCACGAGACTGTTCTATACATCTGCGTTTCTTTTGCTGTCTCGCAGGCAGGGTTCTCGTTACCATTTTTCTAAATTCCATATATATGCGTTAGTATACTGTATTTTTTTTATCATTTTATTCTCTTTTATTTATTTATTTATTTTTTTATTAGTATTGCCATACAATGACATGATATCGCCACGGGTTTACATATGCTCCCCCTCCAGAACCCCCCTCCCCCCTCCCCCCCCCGGGACATCTCGGTGCACCAGCCCCGAGCATCAATCCTGGACTGGCGATTGATTACACATATGAAAATTAACATGTTTCAATGCCATTCTCCCATATCATCCCACCCTTGCCCTCATCCACAGAGTCCACGAGTCTGTTCTATATATCTGCGTTCCTTTTGCTGTCTCACATGCTGGGTTCTTGTTACCGTCTTTCTAAATTCCATATATATGCTTTAGTATACTGTATTGTTGTTTTTCCTTCTGGCTTACTTCACTCTGGATAATGGGCTCCAGTTCTGTCCACCTGAGTAGAACTGATTCAAATGAATTTTTTTTTAATGCTGGGTAATATTCCATTGTGTATATTTACCACAGCTTTCTTATCCATTTGTCTGTTGATGGACATCTAGGTTGCTTCCATGTCCTGGCTATTGTAAACAATGCAGCAATGAACATTGGGGTACACGTGGCTCTTTCAATTCTGGTTTCCTCGGTGTATATGCCCAGCAGTGGGATTGCTGGGTCATATGGCAGGTCTATTTTCAGTTTTTTAAGGAATCTCCACACTGTTCTTCATAGTGGCTGTACTAGTTTGCATTCCCACCAACAGTGTAAGAGGGTTCCCTTTTCTCCACATCCTCTCCAGCATTTATTGCTTGTAGACTTTTGGATGGCAGCCATTCTGACTGGTGGAAAGTGGTATCTCATTGTGGTTTTGATTTGCATTTCTCTGATAATGAGTGATGTTGAGCATCTTTTCATGTGTTTGTTATCCATTTTTAGGTCTTCTTTGGAGAAATGTCTGTTAAGTTCTTTGGCCCACTTTTTGATTGGGTCATTTATTTTTCTGGAATGGAGCTGCAGGAGTTGCTTGTATATTTTTGAGATTAATTGTTTGTCCGTTGCTTCATTGGTTATTATTTTCTCCCATTCTGAAGGCTGCCTTTCCCCCTTGCTTATAGTTTCCTTTGTTGTGCAGAAGCTTTTAATTTTAATTAGGTCCCATTTGTTTATTCATGCTTTTATTTCCGATATTCTGGGAGGTGGGTCATAGTGGATCCTGCTTTGATTTATGTCGGAGAGTGTTTTGCCTATGTTTTCCTCTAGGAGTTTTATAGTTTCTGGTCATATGATTAGATCTTTGATCCATTTTGAGTTTATTTTTGTGTATGGTGTTAGAAAGTGTTCTAGTTTCATTCTTTTACAAGTGGCTGTCCAGTTTTCCCAGCACCACTTGTTAAAGAGATTGTATTTTCTTCATTATATATTCTTGCCTCCTTTGTCAAAGATAAGGTGTCCGTAGATGTGTGGATTTATCTCTGAGAATTTTTATAAACCAGTATCTGTTAAAATTTTCCAAAGGTCTCTGGCCAGAAATTTAACTATTGGCAGTCTTGTCACAAATTGGGGAGGTGGCTGGGTTTGCTATCAGGTACAGTGGTGTTTCAGCACTGTAATTGGGGAACAATGCTTGGGAGGCTGAGAGCCTGCTGGTAACCTAGAATTAAAGAAGAGGATGTATGCTAATTCCATCCACTCAGGAGTTTGACTTGTTTTCTTAAAGCCACGGCGTGTGCAGCCAAGGAGGACCCCAGAGCTCAGAGCCACTGCTTCTTTAAAGGCCTGGGAAGGCGGGCTGTGATTTCGCCTTTCCACCAAGCCTTCTTCTGGATCCCATTCACAGAAGTGTCAGAGAATAATGAGAAACCTGTATTAATAAGGTAATAGCTCCACAGAGGAGGACTGTGTTGGTTTGTGGGGGAGGGTAAATGCACAAAATGATAGGAAATATTTATTCTGAGTTCTTAGCAAAATTATCTTTCCTGTAATGGGATTTGACCAGTTCTGGATAGTGTCAGGTCAGTTCCATAAGTGGGATTTCCTGATGTCTTATCCACACTGATGGATGCTCGCCTGACTGACCTCCAGAATAAGGGGTCTGTGTATGGACTGAGTCCTGTCCTTGCTAAGGAAGGCCTCCTCTGCAACCTGAAGATTTTGCATTTATTTGCTCTTCAAAAGCTAAGTAACTCTTTTTTTGTAAGGGAAAGCAATTCCCAAAGAGTCAGGAGGCTTGTTGTGTGGTGACTCATGGCCATACTTTGTTGCTGTGAGAATGATTTGATGTTTACAAGTTATTTTCACAGCTTGACCCACCAGTTCCCTGTGGGTGGCGAACAGTGTTCTCTTTCCGCTCATCTTTGCTGGTTTACCCACCTCCAGTATTGATAGGGCAATAGAACGTAGATGTGTTTCTGGAGACGTTTTCACAAATGGGGATGGTTGTGAATCAGAGGCCCCCTCTGTGCCCAAAATTTCAGGTTCTTCAGGTAGACTTTGCTTTACCAAAACATGTCTTGTTGATGTTTTCTTTCTTTTTTTTTTAACATTTTTTTTATTAGTTTTGCCAAACAATGACATGATATCACCATGGGTTTACATATGCTCCCCCTCCAGAACCCCCCTACCTCCCTCCCTCCCCCCGGGAAATCTCGTTGCACCAGTCCCAAGCATCAATCCTGGGCCGGCTATTGCTTAGACATATGATAATTAACATGTTTCAATGCCATTCTCCCATATCATCCCACCCTTTCCCTCATCCACAGAGGCCCTGAGTCTATTCTACACATCTGCGTTCCTTTTGCTGTCTTGCATGCTGGGTTCTCGTTACCGTCTTTCTAAATTCCATATATATGTGTTAATATACTGTATTGTTGCTTTTGCTTCTGGCTTACTTCACTCTGGATAACGGGCTCCAGTTTCGTCCATTTGAGTAGAACTGATTCAAATGAATTTTTCCTTAATGCTGAGTAATATTCCATTGTGTATATGTACCACAGCTTTCTTATCCATTTGTCAGTTGATGGGCATCTAGGTTGGTTCCATGTCCTGGCTATTGTAAACAATGCAGCGATGAACATTGGGGTACACGTGTCTCTTTCAATTCTGGTTTCCTCGGTATATATGCCCAACAGTGGGATTGCTGGGTCATATGGCAGGACTATTTGCAGCTTTTTAAGGAACCTCCACACTGTTTTCCATAGAGGCTGTACTAGTTTGCAATCCCACCAACAGTGTAAGAGAGTTCCCTTTTCTCCACATCCTCTCCAGCATTTATTACTTGTGGATTTTTGGATTGCAGCCATTCTGAGTGGTGTAAAGTGATATCTCATTGTGGTTTTGATTTGCATTTCTCTGATAATGAGTGATGTTGAGCATCTTTTCATGTGTTTGTTAGCCATTTTTATGTCTTCTTTGGAGAAACGTCTGTTCAGTTCTTTGGCCCACTTTTTGATTGGGTCGTTTATTTTCCTAGAATGGAGCTGCAGGAGTTGCTTGTATATTTTTGAGATTAATTGTTTGTCCGTTGCTTCATTGGCTATTATTTTCTCCCATTCTGAAGGCTGTCTTTTCACCTTGCTTATAGTTTCCTTTGCAGTGCAGAAGCTTTTAATTTTAATTAGGTCCCATTTGTTTATTCGTGCTTTTATTTCCAATATTCTGGGAGGTGGGTCATGTAGGATCCTGCTTTGGTTGATGTCAGAGAGTGTTTTCCCAATGTTATCCTCTAGGAGTTTTATAGTTTCTGGTCTTATGCTTAGATCTTTGATCCATTTTGAATTTATTTTTGTGTATGGTGTTAGAAAGTGTTCTAGTTTCATTCTTTTACAAGTGGCTATCCAGTTTTCCCAGCACCACTTGTTAAAGAGGTTGTCTTTTCTCCATTGTATATTCTTGCCTCCTTTGTCAAAGATAAGGAGTCCATAGATGCGTGGATTTATCTCTGGGCTATCTATTTTGTTCCATTGATCTATATTTCTGTCTTTGTGCCAGTACCATACTGTCTTAATGACTGTGGATTTGTAATATAGCTTAAAGTCAGGTAGGTTGATTCCTCCAGTTCCATTATTCTTTCTCAAGATTGCTTTGGCTATACGAGGTTTTTTGTATTTCCATACAAATTGTGAAATTATTTGTTCTAATTCTTTGAAAAAGACCTCTGGTAGCTTGATAGGAATTGCATTGAATCTATAGATTGCTTTGGGTAGTATACTCATTTTCACTATATTGATTCTTCCAGTCCACGAACACGGCACATTTCTCCATCTGTTTGTGTCCTCTTTGATTTCTTTCATCAGTGTTTTATAGTTTTCTATATACAAGTCTTTTGTTTCTTTAGGTAGAAATACTCCTAAGTATTTTATTCTTTTTGATTCGATGGTGAATGGAATTGTTTCCATATTTCTTTTTCTGTTTTTTCATTGTTGGTGTATAGAAATGCCAGGGATTTCTGTGTGTTGATTTTGTATCCTGAAACTTTGCTATATTCACTGATTAGCTCTAGTAATTTTCTAGTAGAGTCTTTAGGGTTTTCAATATAGAGGATCATGTCATCTGCAAACAGAGAGAGTTTCACTTCTTCTTTTCCAATCTGGATTCCTTTGATTTCTTTATCTGCTCTGATTGCTGTGGCCAAGACTTCCAAAACTATGTTGAAAAGTAGTGGTGAGAGTGGGCACCCTTGTCTTGTTCCTGACTTCAGGGGGAATGATTTCCGTTTTTCACCATTGAGGATAATGTTTGCTGTGGGTTTGTCATATATAGCTTTTATTATGTTGAGGAATGTTCCTTCTATTCCTGCTTTTTGGAGGGTTTTTATAATAAATGGATGTTGAATTTTGTCAAAGGCTTTCTCTGCATCTATTGAGATAATCATGTGATTTTTATTTTTCAATTTGTTAATGTGGTGTATTACATTGATTGATTTGCGAATATTGAAGAATCCTTGCATCCCTGGGATAAAGCCTACTTGATCATGATGTATGATTTTTTTAATGTGTTGTTGGATTCTATTTGCTAGAATTTTGTTAAGGATTTTTGCATCTAAGTTCATCAGTGATATTGGCCTGTAGTTTTCTTTTTTTGTGGCATCTTTGTCGGGTTTTGGAATTAGGGTGATGGTGGCCTCATAGAATGAGTTTGGAAGTTTACCTTCCTCTGCAATTTTCTGGAAGAGTTTGAGTAGGATAGGTGTTAGCTCTTCTCTAAATTTTTGGTAGAATTCGGCTGTGAAGCCATCTGGTCCTGGGCTTTTGTTTTTTGGAAGATTTCTGATTACGGTTTCAATTTCTGTGCTAGTGATGGGTCTATTAAGATTATCTATCTCTTCCTGGTTTAGTCTTGGAAAGTTGTACTTTTCTAGGAATCTGTCCATTTCATTCAGGTTGTCCAGTTTATTTGCTGATGTTTTCATTTAGTGTAACATTTCTTGGTGTTAAATCTTAAAATAAGACCTCAGAGAGAAGTTATTCATCAATATTTTATAGATATTGGTATCTTAGTATAAATCAGTTTTCAAAACCTCTTCTTAAAAAAGAGTTCACAAAGGCTGAGAAGAAACTTCCTGACCCTGTGACTTGCAGTGAGGTGGGGTATTCGCAGCCATGGAGGAGAGTGTGCACTATGATACTTAGAGGGAGAGAGAGAGGGAAGCCTTGGACACAGTCTTCACAAGGCTGAACCTGCACTAAGGTAATTCCCGGAGGTCATAGTGCAGGTGGATGGCAGTGCCCAGGATGCAGGCTCACAGTGTGGCTTTGTATCTTGTCTGTGAGGCTTGAGGCATGTTCCTGGGGCTCTGCCTCCACTTACTCGTCTCACGAGCGGAGCAGCTGTCATGTGACTGGCCCTTCTTCTGCCTTCGTGTACCCTCTTTCTGGGCTTTCCTTGTGGCTCAGCTCGTAAAGAATCTGCCTGCAATGCAGGAGACCCTGGTTTGATTCCTGGGTTGGGAAGTTCTCCTGGGGAAGGGATAGGCTTCCCACTCCAGTATTCTTGCCTGGAGAATCCCCAAGGACAGAGGAGCCTGGGGACTACAGTCCAAGGGGTCTCAAATTCAGACACGACTGAGTGACTTATCACAGCACCCTCTTTTCTACCTCTATGTTGTTTCCAAATGGATGGGCTGGTCAAAACTTTCCTTTGGGTTTTTCTCTATGGACTTATGGAAAACCCAAGCGAACCTTTTGGTCAACCCAGTAGTTCTCTAGAACTGCTTCAACAATGGCATTTTTTCCTCACTAAAAGATTTAGTAGGTTTCCTGGCCCAGAGTGCCTCCTCCATGTCTACTGTGGTTTGACCTCCCTTTCCAGATGCATCACTGCTCCTCTCATCTGACTCCCCCAAACTATAATGGCCTCCTCTCAAATTTGACAGTGTTCTAAAATTACCTATTTCAGAATATGCAGTTATTCCATAAGTGGAGAGTTCTGTCATAGGTTGGTCTTAACGCCTCACATAAACTCCAGGTTTCTTACAACAAGGGAGACATTTCATATCTCCATATAATTCCTTTCTTATCTAACAACTGGTGGATACCACTGTTTATGGGCCCCTCTTATTATGGAGATGCTATTTTGAAAATAGTAAATCAACATAGATTTCATACTTTCCAAATTATGGTCTAAAGGAAGTTCCCTTTGCACACAAATAAGGAAGATCCTTATGGCTACTGGAGAGTGGCTAACGTGGAGGAAGTAAATTCAGAGTGGGTGAGTCTGAGATGAGAATGCCATCAAGGGGGAGGAGAATGGGGATCCCATCTCTGCCTGTAAGAGTCAGTGTTCATGGAACACTCCAAAGTAATCCTCTGTGAGGTCTGTGGACAGGGAGAGAATGTCAAGTGCTAATAATCCCCTGAATTATTATGTTAGCTTCATCCAATAGCTATTGATATGCAGTGCTGTCATTATCAGTTTAGTTCAGTTGCTCAGTCACGTCCGACTCTTTGCCACCCCATGGACTGCAGCACGCCAGGCCTCCCTGTCCATCACCACCTCCCAGAGTTTACTCAAACTCATGTCCATTGAGTCGGTGATGCCATCCAATCATCTCATCCTCTGTCGTCCCCTTCTCCTCCTGCCCTCAGTCTTTCCCAGCGTCAGGGTCTTTTCCAATGAGTCAGTTCTTCGCATCAGGTGGCCAGAGTACTGGAGTTTCAGCATCAGTCCTTCCAGTGAACACTCAGGACTGATCTCCTTTAGGATGGACTGGTTGACTCTCCTTGCAGTCCAAGGGACTCCCAAGAGTCTTTTCCAACACCACAGTTCATTATCATTCTGTTGCAAAAGTTCCCTAACTTCCATAGTCCTTTTTTTTTAAATTGAAGTATAGTTTATTTTACTTACTTCATCTGACTTACTTCACTTAGTACGATCAGCTCCAGGTCCATCCATGTTGCTGCAAATGGCATTATTCCATTCTTTTTTATGGCTGAGTAATATTCCATTGTGTGTATTGGCTTGCCCAAAAACTCCCTTTGGGCTTTCTCATAAGAACCTGCAGACAAATTCAAATGAAATTATTGGCCAACCCAATCTGTATCACATCTTTGTCCATTTATCTGTCAGTAGACATTTAGGTTGCTTCCATGTCTTACAGTCTATTTTTCTTTAATTCACAATTTATTTAGTAGTCCACTGAAAAATTTCCAAGTTTTAATTTGACTGGGTTTTTATTGTTAATTTCTAATTTAATCACGACAAATTACATGATTAAATGATATAATTATCCTTAAAATATTTTCAGAATTCTTTTGAGACATAGGAAATAGATAATTTTATAATTTTTCCATGTGTGTTTGAAAGGGTATATTTTCTTGGTACATGTTTGTGTCTATAAATAAACACACACACACCTCCTCAAACATAGTGAACTTGGTGATTTTGTTGTCTAACCTTCAGCATGCTTACTATTTTTAACAAATTTGAACAGTCATTGTCTGATTTATCTGTATTAAATTCTCCCAAAACATTTTGGATGTGTCAGTTTTCTTTGCAATTATGTCTGTTTAAAAAGTATATTTTGAATTCTGGTTTTAGGTACATATATATTGATTATTATATCTTATCTATTATTCTTGTTATTATGTAATGTTCCCCCTACATTCCTATCAATAATTTTTTCTTAAATTCTGTTTTGTTTACTGTTACTGTTGTCACTCCATGTTTGTTTTGCTTATTATTTGTAAGATTTATTTTTCTATTCTTCATTTTCAGGTTTTCTGTGTTTTGTTTTCAGTGTGGTTCTTTAAAGCAGCATAAAACTGTGTTACAACTGTAACATGATATCTTCATTTTAATAGATCTATTATTAGCTAATATTTCAATCATTGATATTTTTGTACCTTTTGTGCTTTCTGCTTAAGTTCTTTTCTTTTTGTTAGATGTTATTTTGCCTTTATTTTCTGCTTTTGATTGAATTAAAATATTTTCTGTGTTTCTATATTATTTTTATTCTCTGCTCTATATTATTTTTATTCTTTATTTGGAAGCTCTCTTTTTATTTCTATAATATGAGCAATTACTCTTACATTTATAACATATATACTTAAATGTATATAGTATATATGTAGCATTTTTGTGTGTTTATAGAGATATGTATTTATTTTTATGAATTATATAAGTATAATTTCTTTCTGAACATTACAAAAATAAAAATCCTTTGTTGTTTATTTTATATCCTTTCTCTTTTTGTTTTTATTGACCAGTATCAGTATAACTAAACAAAATAAAAACCCACAGCTATTAGTTATCACTTTCTATAGTCACCAGTTCAGTTTACTAATATGCTTTGTTAATTTCTGTGTCCACCATTTGATGTTGCCTTGACTAGCCTCCTGAGCTATCAATCTAAGTCACATCTAAAAGTATTGGCAGTTTGAATTTTCTGCTTAATGGTCATATTGAAGATAAGTATAGATCCAATCATCATGACCTTTAACTTATGTTTGAATTTGACAGCTTTGTGATCTTTCTCTGAGATATTTTGTCTGTTACTGTTGTGTGTTTGGAGTGAAATGTTTACATCAACGTATGAATGTTCTGTGTCATCATGAGTAGAAAAAAGCTGTCTAATTTAAGCATGTTTGCTTGGTACTGAAAACTCTGCTTTGAGCTCTATAAAAAAATCTAAGTCGAAAATCTAAGACACATTAAAAAGGAGGCCAAATTTATGTCTTAATTTCCTCCTTTGTTGTCTGCTCAAAGAACTTGAAAGTGAGTAGGTGGTCATCTTAATGAAAGATAAATGTAAATGTTCTGATTGGTTAGCTCTTAAGTGGATCATCTCATTAATGGGAACAGGTTTTCTTTCTTTCTTTCATTCTTTTTTTTTTTTTCAGTATAGACTTTGTTTCTCCCTACTACTGATTTCAGTATTTAAGGCTAAATTGGACCATTTTAATAATCAGAACCACCATAATAATGGCATTTTCTATTTGGGTTACAATGAAAGCAATCAAGGGTAAGCTTGACTGAAGATCTCACGTAATTAATCACTTCTCTTATTGTTATCTCTTCTTAAAAGTGTTTTGTAAAATAATCATCATATTAATGGAACATCTTTCAAAGGAGAGGAAATGGAAGAATAGCAATTTATATTCTCATACTAAATATCATGAAACATTTCACCATCTTATTCAGGGAACCATCTGGAACTATTGAGATTCATTTTTCAATTCACACTTTTTGGGGGATGTCATTATCTATTGCCACATACAATAACAAAAATGTACTCATCCTATCAGCTACCTACATCCATTTGAGCAGCTGCAAATTTGATAGCAATCCTGGTGAAGGACTGTAATAAGAATATGATTTGACCTTGTTTTATGAATTACATGTGCTCTATATAATGAGGGGGATAATGAATATTTATATATTTAATCATGATGTTAATCTATTAGCACTTCAGAGATGTGTGCCTAAAAAATGGGATCCAACACTAATAAAACCCCATACATGAAAATCTGAATAATCAGGGCAAATAGTAAGATACATTTGTCAAAGTATTGCCTGAGAGCATTTATTTCTCCTTTCAGCACCTATAAGAAGCTAGTCAGATGGTAATTAGGCCATATAATTTTTGTACATTTGCTTATTCAAAGAGACCACTCAGTTCATGTCCTTTTCTATTGGGACTTCTTGGTGGTTCAAGGGACTTGGAAGTTTAAGCTTTACCCTAGTAAAGTCTTTGACTTCAGGCAAACATCTTCGAAGGACCACTGATACAAAGCATAAGAAGACCAAAATCAAGGAGCTGTTAATGCTCAAATTGCGATAATCTTGAATTTAATGATAATCATGAAAAATGTACAACCTAAGAAACTAAAAGTCAAGCCTGATTAACAAAGACGACTTCTCCTCAGAGTTCATGTCATCTATTCAGAGAGCTGTTGGACTTGGTGATGGAGGCTGGCAGGATGTGCTTGCTGAAGGACTCATCTAAAGGTAGCTCTAGGTTTCCTCTCGATGTGTGTTTGACTTCTGGTCAAAGTCATTGAAGAAGGGAGAAAAAGAGCAAAGCAATTTGTCCTTCTCTAAATTTTAAGTTAGATATTAGATTTATCTGAAATATGTAAGGGACCAAGCAGACATGATCTTCTTCAAGTCACTTTTTGTTTTTCTATTTTGTAAGTATGTTTTAAGAAGAGGAAGTAGTAGGAAGACATTGGATAGAGGTTTGAGTAAGTCAAATCCTGGGATGAAACTCTGTCCTAAGGGACTGCGGTTGTCCTTGAAATAATACCAGTTGTTTAAGACAGAGTCCCTGGCTTCAGGCAAAACCAGTCTTTTGAGCTGCAGTGAGAATGAGGAGTGTGGGAGATGAGAAGGGGGAGATGTGCACACCATAATCTTACAGCCCGTAGGGAAAATGTTCTTTTTCTTGTCCTCTCCGTTTAAGATCAATTGTGGATGTATGCTGGCGAACTAGATCAACTTGGTGTTGCGCCTGCATGTAAGACATTATGGCAAAGATGAATAATGCTTATAAATGTTTTTTATGAGGACATTTAAGATGGCAAGAAAGATGCTGGTTTTTAAAAATTATTTTATTCAAGTACAGTTGGTTTACAGTGTGGTGCTAACTCGACAAGTGTACAGCAGAGTGATTCAGTTATATCTGTCTGTCTACATATGCATACACATTCTTCTTCATGTTCTTTCCATGATGGTTTACCACAGGGTATTAAACATAATTTTCTGTGCTATGTAGTAGGACCTTGTTTATTCATTGTATAAATGAATGAAGAAGTAAATACTGAAGGCATATGCTAGTCCCAAACTCCCAGTCTGTCCCCCACTCAGCCCCCTTTCCCCTTAACCAGAAATCTGTTTTCTATGTCTGTGGGTCTGTTCCTGTTTTATAAGTAAGTTCGTTTGTGTTGTATTTTAGAGTCCATGTATAAGCAATATTACTAATATTTGATATTGGTCATTTTCTGTCAGATGTCACTTAGTATTATCGTCTCTAGGCCCATCTGTGTTGCTGCATGTGGCATCACCTCATTCTTCATGGCTGAGTAATATTCCATCACATACATGGATTGCATCTTCCCTATTTATTCATCTCTCAGTGGACACTGAGGTTGAAGAGACATTCCATTTTGTTGCATTCGTCAGTCCATGGTGGAAACTTCCTTTTTTGTGTGTGTTCATCTGGACTGCTTGGACTGTTTGCTTAGTTCTATGCTCTTCATCCCTATGTTTAACTATTCAGATCTTTTCTCTTATGTTCCTCTGGTTTTCATCTTAGCTGCTCTTGGACTCAGATTATTATTTATTAAATCTTTTCCAGTGTGTACTTTGTACCCTCCTGCCTTCACTTCTTCTTTGTCCCCACATACCATCCCCATCTTTAGCTTTTGAACAAGTATTAGCAATACATAGTGACTTATGATAGCAGAAGAAAAAATATCTGACATCTTCATGAAATTCAGATGTACCTGACCTTCCATCAGGGATGATGTAGAGAAGACTTTTAGCACAAAAGAAGATTTGAGTTTGATCACCTGTCGTTGAATCATATATGAACCATGTTCCCCTTTATCTTCAGCTTGGACTGCCAACTTTGAACTGCTCTCTACGGAGAGCTCTAACTACTTCAGGTCATGCTTAGTTGATAGTGTACAACTTGCGGTGTTCTTTGCTCTTTTTCCAAATCCTACTACCATGGGAGTTTTCTCTTTTGAGCCACTTAAACTGAAACTGCTGTTCTCGCTTCAGACTGTTCCCTGCGTCCACACCTTGCACTGAGTCCTGCGTAGGAGGCAGGGTCGAAACTTGCCACTCACTGAATAACTTGCCCCAAATGACAGAGATAGTTAGCTGGAGAGTCAGGAATTGACTGTAAGGTAGTTCCCTTCCAGATGTTAATTGCTACGTTAGTCTGCTCTGCAGTAGTGATATTTTTCACTCAGAGGATTCATATGCAATTAAATAAAATAATGCATGTAAAAATCTTAGCATTAGTTGCTGGCATAAATTAAATGCACTTCTCCAAAACAAACAAACAAACAAACAAAACAAGACAACAACAAACGTGTGACTCGTGTAACTCACCTCTGTTCTCCATCTCAAAGCTTCAGTGCGTCCCCTGACATTCAGGTGAAAATAGAAGCTCCCCACCATGGTCTATGGGCTTCCCTGGTGGCTCAGAAGGTGAAGAATCTGCCTGCAGTGTGGGATCCCTGGGTTGGGAAGATCCCCTGGAGAAGGGCATGGCAGCCTACTCCAGTGTTCTTGCCTGGAGAATCCCATGGACGGAGGAGCCTGGTGGGCTGTAGTCCATGGGGTCGCAAAGACTCGGACACGACTGAGTGACTAAGCACAAGCACCATGGTCTAGAGTAGGAGGCAGCAAATTTTTTCTATAAAGGGTTATAAGATAGTAAATATTTTACGCTTTGAGAGTTAAGAGGATATTATGTAGATGCTTCTATTACTATCAAAATGTATTGTTTGAAAATAAACTGTTCTCAGCTGGTGGGGCTACAGAACCAGGCAGCACTCCAGATTTGGCCAGTGGGCATTACTTCACTGGCCCTTGGCTAGAAGACCCTTAATTCTTAGTCTGTTTTTAAAATTTATTTTCAGTTGGAGAATAATTGCTTCACAGTGTTGGGTTGCTTTCTGGTCTACAGCAGTGTGAATCAGCTGTTGAGTATACATGACTTGCCTCCCTCGTGAGCCTCCTTCCTTCCACCCCTCTGAATTCCTAGTGTTTCCTTCTTTCTCACTGTCTGGAGACCTCCTACAGAGAAGGCAATGGCCCCCGACTCCAGTACTCTTGCCTGGAAAATCCCATGGGTGGAGGAGCTTGGTGGGCTGCAGCCCATGGGCTTGCGAAGAGTCGGACACGGCTGGGTGACTTCACTTTCACTTTTCACTTTCCTGCGTTGGAGAAGGAAATGGCAGCCCACTCCAGTGTTCTTGCCTGGAGAATCCCAGGGATGGGGGAGCCCGGTGGGCTGCCATCTCTGGGGTTGACGCAGCAGCAGCAGCAGCAGACCGCCTAGCCTTTTTTGTCTGATTGTCAAGCATCCCAAGCTCACTCTCCACGCAGGCCTCCTGCACCTACTTGTGCCCATGCCCTGGAAACCCTGGCCCCAACCCTCCCACAAGTGCTGCTGCCTCCCCGTCTTGTCACCTGTAAGATGTCACCTCGCTCGGGAGCTGCCCTTAGGGGATGTTGCCCCCTTCCCCCGCCCCAGTGGCTTTCCACCTGTGCTCCTGTGTCACGGCCACAGGGCTTTGCGGCACCTGTCACTCTCAGATTAACTTGTTTGTTAGTATTGTTACTTATGTATTGTCTTTTCTCCCACTAGAATGTGATCAGCATGAAAAGAGAGGGCTATTCTGACTTGTTCTTTACTATGATTTTGTTGATTTTGGTTTCCAGCTCTGGATATTACAATAAATCATCTCCTTGGAAACAGTGGAGTAGTGCAAGTCCAAGTCTGGACAGTGCACTGTTTGGTTTTAGAATATTACTCTCAAATGTTTAAGTTACAATAATTTTGCAGGTGCATTTTCTCACTCTCATTATATCAGTCCTTGAACATCAAAATGTATGCATTTTGGGCTTCCCTGGCAGTGCAGTGGTTAAGAATCTGTCTTGCAATGCCAGGGGCACTAGTTCAATCCCTGGTCCAGGAAGATCCCACATGGTGCGGGGCAGCTGTCGGTGTGCCACACCTGCCGAAGCCTGCCCTGGACTCTGCACCCTGGGGCCTGCGCCCTGGAGCCTGCACCCTGGAGCCTGCGCCCTGGGGCCTGCACCCTGGACTCTGCACCCTGGGGCCTGCGCCCTGGAGCATGAACCCTGGGGTCTGTGCCCTGGGGCCTGCACTCTGGGTCTGCAGTGATCATCCAGTGCCCCACAACCAGAGAAAGCCCAGGGCAGTGAAGCCCCGCACAGCCACAAAGACCCACACAGCCAAAAAGAAAATAAACCAACAAACAATTTTGCATAGAAAATGAAATGTTCTGTCACTTAAGTCCAAATTCCTATGTGCCCTGTTTTATTCTGTTTCCAGATGCAAGCTGTAGCATTGCCCTGTGGTTTGTGAAGGCATAAATCAGGGCGAGTGTTTAGCCAGTTTTACTAAAATCAGTCCTCAGCTTATGTAAGGGAGGTTATTCATGTATTTTAAAGAATTGTCGGAGAGTGTTTTGCCTGTGTTTTCCTCTAGGAGTTTTATAGTTTCTGGTCTTATGTTTAGATCTTTGCTCCGACATAAACCAAAGCAGGATCCTCTATGACCCACCTCCCAGAATATTGGAAATAAAAGCACAAATAAACAAATGAGACCTAATTAAAATGAAAAGCTTCTGCACAACAAAGGAAACTAAAAGCAAGGTGAAAAGGCAGCCGTCAGAATGGGAGAAAATAATAGCAAACGAAGCAATGGACAAACAATTAATCTCAAAAATATACAAGCAACTCCTGCAGTTCAATTCCAGAAAAATAAATGACCCAATCAAAAAGTGGGCCAATGAACTAAACAGACATTTCTCCAAATAAGACCTAAAAATGGCTAACAAACACATGAAAAGATGCTTAACATCACTCATTATCAGAGAAATGCAAATCAAAACCACAATGAGGTACCACTTTACACCAGTCAGAATGGTTGCCGTCCAAAAGTCTACAAGCAATAAGTGCTGGAGAGGATGAAGAGAAAAGGGAACCCTCTTACACTGTTGGTGGGAATGCAAACTAGTGCAGCCACTATGAAGAACAGTGTGGAGATTCCTTAAAAAACTGAAAATAGAACGCCATATGATCCAGCAATCCCACTGCTGGGCATACACACCGAGGAAACCAGAACTGAAAGAGCCACGTGTACCCCAATGTTCATCACCACATTGTTTACAATAACCAGGACATGGAAGCAACCTAGATGTCCATCAACAGACGAATGGATAAGAAAGCTGTGGTACATGTACACAATGGAATATTACTCAGCCATTAAAAAGAATACATTTGAATCAGTTCTACTCAGTTGGACAGAACTGGAGCCTATTATCCAGAGTGAAGTAAGCCAGAAGGAAAAACAATACAGTATACTAACGCATATATATGGAATTTAGAAAGATGGTAACAGTAACCCTGTATGCAAGACAGCAAAAGAAATGCAGATATATAGAACAGTCTCGTGGACTCTGTGGAAGAGGGCAAGGGTGGGATGATATAGGAGAATGGCATTGAAACATGTTAATTATCATATGTGAAATCAATCGCCAGCCCAGGTTTCATGCCCAGGGCTGGTGCACCAGGATGACCCAGAGAGAGGGAATCAGGAGGGAGGAGGGAGAGGGGGTTCTGGAAGGGGAACATATGTATACCCGTGGCAGATTCATGTCAGTGTATGGCAAAACCAACACAATAAAGTAAAGAAAATTTAAAAAAAAAGATAAAATAAAGAATTGTGCTTCATTTTGAGAAGTACTCTAGTGGCTAAATTTAATTTCACTAATTTTTCCTATACTGTGTTCTCTGTGTACTTAAGAGTTGCTCAGGCCGTGGTTTTGTTTTATGTTACTAGTATCATGTTGATTCATAACCGCAAATTTAGGTTACTGGATGAAGCCTCTCCTTTTCTCACCATAACTCACTTTCTTGTGTCTAACTGTAATACTTTTCAATACAGAGTATTAAGTCGTGTCTCAGGAGAGGAATCTCTCTGTGATTTATACACGCATCCATTTCTGTTGTCACTCAAATACTGAAATGTCTGTTGCGACATTTCAGGTTTTAGTAATCTTTTTAAAAAACTCCGTATCAGTGGAGTCCTCTGCTACCTTCACATAGAAATGGTATTGGATGCTTGATACTCTGGGAAGTGTCTTCAACAAGGTTAGAAACCTTAAGCGGGATCAAGGAGGGGAGCATTCCAGTGGGACAGAGGCAGATGAGACAGACAGTCGTAGTGATGTGCCGTGTTTTTCCTGACTGTTATATTATTTCTTTTACTTTCATGGACTTATGAGATTTTTATTTGCCTTTCATCACTATGTATTTCTATATAAATATGGTATTTTGATGGGGTGGTTTCTTTCTGTTTTAGTCGAAAGTCTTTTTTTTGGCTTAATCACTGTAGTAAAAATTTTATATGTTTATCATCCCTTCAGATATTAGAGCATGGTTTTCTTTCATTAAAATATAATTTTTTACTTGTAAATTATTTTTATGAGAATAAACAAGTCTATACATTGCTAGAAATGCCTTGAGCAACTGAAAACAGATGCTTTCTTTTTAAACTAAAAGACTGGTTTTATTGAGCGAAAAAGGGAGTGAGAGGGTGGGGAGAGAGTATCTGAGGAATAGGAGAGGAGACGGGAGAAGGAAAAAGGTTAAAGTGTGTTTCTGGTAGAGACTGAGGTTGGTCATAACTTAAGTGGAATTAATCTCTCCTGAGCCATCATTGGGTGGCTGTTAATTAAATGATACCACATCTTCTTATCTTCAGACTTTCATAGCTCTACAGCTAAACGCTGAACTTGCTTTTTCAACAGATAAGATTTTCCTTTGGCAGTTACCTGTAACTTTTGATGAAAGCTTAAAGCTTCCACTGCTTTAAAGTTCTCTTTGTATTCACTTGCCAAGCAAATAAAAGTTGCTTAATTTTGCTGACTGAAATTAGTTAAGCAGGAATAGAAACGATTAGGAACTATCTTTTACTCTCTCCTCTCCAGATTCAAAGGAGTAAGATCTGAAAGCTTGTACACTACTCTGTAGGAAGTTTCAAGCCAGAGCCCCTTGACACATTTTCTTGATGATTACGTTTTTGGGATTTGTTTCTGTTTTCTGCCTGATTGGCTGTTTATTTAATTTTGCCTTCTTCTCTATTTTCTTTCCCACATGGAGCCAGGCATCGTGTATTTAGTAAATGCTTCACAGCAATCCAGTGTAGCTCATCAGTAGGTCATTGGAATCCTGTCTTCTCCAGGACCGAGAGGCATGATGTCGTGGAGTCAGGTCAGCTCTGCTGGCTCCCTCTGGGTGTCCGGAATCCCATCTGGGGACCCGAGGCACAGGAATGAAAGCCGTGTGGTCCTTCAAGGGAAGGAGGGAAGGAGAATGATGGCTGTGTTTGCTTCCTCTCTGTTTAGCAGAGAAGTTGGAATCCACACTCAGGAGTGAGAAACGTGTTCCTCTTCCATGCAGTGACCTTGAAGAACATGAAGTATGTCCTTATACTTGCCTCTGGATCATCTTGGCTGAGGAGCCACTGAGATACTGGGCAAGGTTTGAAGTAGCCTGGATTCTCTGTTATACCTGTATTCCACATTAGGAGCCTTTATTGTGATATATTTTTGTTTCTTTCTTTCTTTTTTTTTTTTTACATTCTCTGAAATTGTCTTTTTGGTTTTTCACCTGAATTTTTGTCCACTCCCTCATGCTATTGTATTTCCCCATGCTTTAATAAATTCCTCACCTAGGATGCATTTATTTTAAGATACTTTGTTTCAAGGGGTCAGTTTAAGTCTAGCAGCTTCACTGGATCCTACATACTTATGCAACCTATACTTACCTACTGGTCCTTGTCCTCTTTGAAATCAAAGCTTTGTAGACACAGACACAGACACACACTCACATAACTGAAATAAAGGCACATTGTAACAAATGATATTCTAGATATTGTCTTAGGCAGGAGAAATTAGGTTGGACTAAGAAAAAGAGGAAAAATCCATCAACTAATATTTTTGACATTTTTACCCAGGGTTAGGCATTGGCATTAAAATGGAAGAAACATTACATAGTTTTCCTTCTTTCTGGGAGATTATATCACAGGACACAGATACAGAAACCACTGTAAATCATGGGAGGAAAAACAAAGTCAGAATCAATGGTGGAAAAAGGCAGAGTTGAAAGACTTGGGAGAAGGTAGGGTGTAAGTCAGGGAAGAACCCTTCCCAGACGATTTGAACTTTTATGGATGGGTGCACAGAGAGAGGGAGAATAAGAGGATGATCTGAGCAAAAAAATGGCCATTTCCCTGGAGCCCAAAATGGCTATCCACTCCACCTTTCTTGCCTGGAGAATCCCATGGACAGAGGAACCTGATGGGCTATGGTCCATGGGGTCACAAAGAGCTAGATATGACTGAGTGACTAACTCTTGAGCAAACGTAAATAGTGAATATAAGCCAGTCAGCGAGGCTAGAATATTCCTTTATTCCATTTTTATATTTCCTCAGACAAAATGCAGAAAGCATTTAGGAAAGATTGTTTGTGCTTCCAAAATAAAAGCATATGAAAACTCTGTCCTTTGTGTTCTCTTTCAGACTCTTTACTTGGAACTCTTTCCAATACAGCAAAGTCAGTTCAGATTCTGTACGAGAACAATCTCCTCCCTAACTCCAGTCTTCAGCATGGTGAGCTTTTTTTGCTGACGCTCAAGATGTCTTTTCCTGCAGGGATTTGTTTTTCAGATGATATTAATAGCTGTTTGCCTTCTGACTTCTGGTTGTCTTGAGGTTAAGCATTCTGGATGGTTTGCAATGAGGGCATTCCACTTAAGTGGCTGGGTCACACAGAGCAGGCTGGAGGAGAGACTGGCGTGTGTGTTTTTAAAAGGCACCTGCCATTTGTAACAGCACCGTGTGGTTTACTGAGAGATGGAGTGGCTCAGACTAGGAAAAAAAGAGCAACTGCCCGTCCTCATGTGGGAGAGAGAAAAAGGAATGAGTTCAGAAAGGAAACATAGTCGGCAGAGACCTGACAGCCTGGTGCCAAGTGGGAGAACAGAGTTTATCCTCTCGGGGATAATATCAGTCATCGGAAATGACCTAGCCAAATTCATAATCAACATTACAGGACCCAAGTCAACTTTTCTCTGAGATGCCAGCCATCCTGTATAATGGTGCAGTGTTGCACTGTTAAAGATAGTTTTGTCGAGTGCAATGAGGCATAATAAATGTAAGCAAATAGCAATGTATTAAAACATGAGGAGAAAATGATTTGCAATAAAAGCCAAGTGTTCAGTCCAGGAAAGACATGCTAAGTAAAGTTAAGTACAAGCCTCACCGGTGGAAACAGCCATGGGCCATAGGATAACAAACTTGAAAAGCCGCGTGCCAAGTGGCTGAACTCTGCTACAGCAGCTCCTGTGCCAGTCTGACTTTTCACGTTTAACCCACGGTGTTGGTAAAGCTTGAGGCTTATTCAGGAGGCAAGAGATGAGAACTTGGACCAAAAAAGAAGCTCTGAGAAAATTTTAGGTAAAAGGTAAACTAATCAGTCTGTAAGTGCTGAATACAAAAAGAAAACCTTTCTGTGTCAGCCGCTATGAGAGTAAATTTCAGAGCCATAACGTAGGTGGAAGGACAAGGCAAACTTGGGGAGGATCCATACACAAATGCCATGAAGAGGGAGTTCAAGCATCTGTTAGAGAAATGACTCACCACGGGGTCAGAAGTGAGGGCATGCTGGGCCAAGCTTAGCAGGGAAGCCTCAGGGCAGGGGTCTGCGGCCTCCGGGGTCTAAGGCCTGATAAAGTGTGCAGCAAGCGAAACGTGTTTGAATCGGCCTGAACCCCCCCCCCCCCCCCCGCCCTATTGTCTTCCATGGAATCTGTCCCTGGTGCCAGAACCGTTGGAGATTGCTGTCTTAGAGCATGTTTTACTTGGGTCTTTACAAAGACCCAAATGGGCTTTGTCAGGTGAAAGGGTTTACTCTCTTGCTGAAGCACAGACTTTGCCATGGGGTTAATGGGATTTTGGAGATGATGAAATCCATACTGTGAATAGCTTTGCAGACCAGGCTGAGGAGGTGGGACTTTTTCCTCTGGGTCTGTGGGACACCAACAAAGATTCTGAAGCAAGAACACGTTTTTAGAAGGTTGTTCTTATGTAGGATCAGTTGCGAAGGAGCTAGTTGAACCTTATAGCACCTGTTAAAAATCTCTTGCAGAATCTGAGACATGACAGGGAAAGTTGAGAGAAAGGAACATATCCAAAGTAACAGTGAAGGGGGGCATTGTGATTTGTGAACTTAGATCCTGCTTTTCCATTCTTTGGCCATTCAATAAAGCTTGTGCTGTTTCAGCCTCAAAAAGCCAAACCAAGCTATAACAATGACGACTTAACAGTGCAGGATAACCTCACAGAACTTTTGACTGGAGCACAAAGAAAAAAGTCCAAGAAGGTGCTTGTGTGCTAGGTGAAATTGTCAGAGACAAAAAGACAGATGTTGTATATTCCATTTATATGAGGTTCCTAGAAGAGTCCAATTCATGGAGACAAAAAGCAAATCTGTGGTTACCAGAATCTGGTGAAGGAAGAGACAGGGAGAAGTGTATAAAAGGGACAGGGTTTCAGTTTGGGATGATGGAAACGTTCTGCAGACGAATAATGGTGACGATTGTACAACAGTATCAATGTACTTAAATCTACTGTGTTGTACATGTAGAAACAGCTAAAATAGTAAATCTTGTGTTATTCATAGTTTCCCACATGGGAAAATTTCTAAAGAAAGGAAGATACTTACAGTTTGGGCATGATGGTCAGAAGATTGATGGACTGAGGGAGTAAATAGCCAGCTTTGGGGACCTGAAAATGACTCATTTCAGTCATAGGTTTGAGGAAAGAGTATATCCCAGGAGAAATACTTTTTAGTATTTTGCAAAGTTCTCCAGTGGTCATAGTGAGCTTAGAAAAATGTCCCAATCATGATGGGAACCTGTCAGAAGAGGTGTGTTTCTAGTCAGCATCTCCCACGTATAGAGCATGGCTGGTCTGGGTACCGGCCTGAAAATTAGGTGCCAGGGCTCTTCCTTAGAGCTCTGTCAAGGAAAGGGAGGAGAAGCAGCTTGGAGGAAGCTGCTGTAGGAGCCTGAGCCCTTTGCTGGGTCCACACACACACGGCAGGGAGGAGTCAAGGCAGCCGTATGAGGACAGACAACAGGTACATGGTGGGATTTGTTTCCTTAGAATACTTATACTTAATACATGCATGTTTGCGTACACCTTAGGTCTATACTGGTTTTTAGTGCCTGCATTTTAAGACCTTCTTGCTATGTCATTTTTCCTCTGTGTATGAATAGTTGGTTTGTATATGAATAGGAGCACATTCTCCTCAGTGAGCTAGGGTTATTCCATCAAGTGTAGGCAGGTGATTCTTTCTTGGTTTCAGCCTTATTGAAAAGGGAAATTCAGATTTACTAGAGAGAACCTTGGGGTCAACTTCTGAACTGATTCAGGAGATTCAGAATCTTGAGACTTCTAATTGCTGGAATGTCTCCTAAAGTAATCGTAGAAAGAGATATTCAGCAAAACAGATGATTTATAATTCTTGATGTTTTATCGTTTTGTTGAATGTTTTAAAAGATATTTATGGTTTGTGTTGTTAGGCATTGTATCAATGAATCACATTTGTTAATTGTTTTATGTGACTTCTTAGAGGATACTGCTTTTAAATATATGCAATCTGCATCATATCCACATTACATATTAAGTAATAAATATTTTGGTCACTGGGAACCCAAAGAATATACTATTCTAACGCTGTGAGGAATGTTGATTTTAAGTTGAACTTTAGATATATTTGGTGAGTTCCTTTATCTTATTTAATATTTTTGTATTTTCACAAGTTTACAATAATTGTTTTTATTTTTATTGATAGTTAGAACATTAACATTCAAAAAGATTTAGTTTTTACAAAATCAGTCCTTCAAACTAATCGCATCTGTAGGAAGTATTTTAGGAAACATGCCGATGACACATTGCAGATGAGTTACCTCAGAGACTCTTATTTTTAAGTAACTATCCCAGGCTAGACAGTTCTGCATGGCAAGCTCAGACATGGCCCCTACAGCAGCATTTTACCTGGGCTGTTTACTTTCAGCACTGCTAATAACCGTGAACGGCAGCGTTTTGAATGTCTCTGTTGGCCCCAAGGAAAGCTCATAAGCAGATAACTCGTGCTCTATAGCTGATCCTTAGATATGTTTTCTTGGTCCACACTGTTTTTTTTTTTTGTAATTAATTTAAAGTATATAAAATCTGTACACATACATCACAACCTAGATTATGAAACTCTCTGGAAGTCAACTATAGCTAACAATACTGTACACATTCTTGGGTAGCAATATTTGGTTGGAACTAAGTGGCTTCATCTCTGAATTACTGGATTCTCCAGGGCCTTTTCCCTATCCTCTCTCACACATTTTATTATATGTTTGGCCCTTGAAGGTGTCTTAATTTATGGCCCTTGACATAAATAGTGCAGAAACAAAAAAATAAGGACTACTAACTAAGCCATAGCCTCAGAGTTTAGAAAGGACATTAAGAAGTTCCTCACCAAAGTTCAGTTCTATTCTGTTCACAGTGGTAAAACGAACTGAAGGTATT
The DNA here is from genome assembly GCA_007570785.1 of Antilocapra americana. NCBI lineage: Eukaryota > Metazoa > Chordata > Mammalia > Artiodactyla > Antilocapridae > Antilocapra > Antilocapra americana. The sequence goes on along the minus strand of ML660776.1, from coordinate 6,718,460 downwards.
GTCATTGCTTTAATTCCTTGAGTCATTTCTCATTGAGAAGAGAATGGGGTTACAGGTGTCACAAAATATTTATTGTTTTCCTGTGGCTTTAATGGTCAAAGGGGAGAAATTACAAGTGGGTTTGGGATGTCCGCTGACAGTCCGGAAAATTCAAGCCAAAAGCTGATCGCTGGGTTCCAGGTGGTTTACCCACTGTGGCCTTCCACTAAGGGGAATCCATTTAAGTGAGGTCAGTGGGCTGTCCGTTCTGTTTGTGCTCCCTGAGTGAGAGAGTGCTGTCACGGAGGACAGTTCTGGATTAAAAAAAGCAATGATGCCTTAAGATCACATCAGAATGTGCGAATCAAATAGGAAAGGACATGGCACCAAATTTTTCCCAGGGGGCACTGATCACTTGTGATAAGTTGGAGTTTTATCCATGACACAGCTTATGTCAGCTCTGATGAAATCTGGGGAAATACTCTTTCAGAAAAAGAAAGAAAGGGGAAAGGAGGCTAGACGTGTATGTGGTAATTTGATTTGTTCACTTTTCTTCCAAAAGGGCAGTAAATATGCTTAGCTTACTTTCTGGCCAGTCCTTTTATATCTGTGCAGCTCTGTCTCTGACTCTCCCTTGACACGGAATTCCCCTCCGTGCCGCAGCAGCCAGAGGGTGCTGCTGGAGTTGATATGGCTGCTTCACACATGATGATTTAGCTCCTGTGTTTGTAGCAGTTACACATGTTTTCCCTTCCAGAGAAGGGGATTATATACAATCAGGTACCACTCCAGCACTTTATCTGTGGTGTCTGCATTTGGAAATAGATCTCAAAAGTTTGGATCTCTGTTTGAAAGTGGAATAGAAACCTAACTGAACACTCTTCTTTCCCAGTTTCTTTGGATTTGCCGTGTTGCATTTTAAAGAATCTGATTCTCCTTCTTGTGTTCCAGAAAGTTCCCCAAGAAAATGTAACAAGGAGAATAAGAAATAAAATATAAGCTTCAGAATTATGCCTTAAAGCAAAATATAACTGGCCTATTTACATACTTTCCATTCAATGATATTAGCATGGTACATTGGCTTGGAATTGAAAATAAATTCTTGGTGATATCTACATTGCCTGTACATCTTATTTTGAGGGTTACCTGTTCAAACTCTCTCAACACTCTTGCCTGATGTCACCCAACCTTCATACCATGACTGGGATTTTCATCATTGTGTTTCATTTGTTTGGTATAGACAGTCATGTCTTGGGCAGCTAACATCTTCCCTTGGTAGTTAGCTCCATGAATATAGGGAAAATTTCATTCTGTAGGGATCCTCATTGCCTTTCACTTGGAGGCACTCAGTCTGTGAACTAAATAGTATTATAGCATATAATACTAGTATTATAGTATATAGTATATAATACTAATATATGGTATTAGCATTATATTTATTAATATAAAATACAGTGTTAGCAAGCATTGGATCTGTAGGCTCGTAAGTCTGTTTCTGGACCTGCGCCCTCTTAGCAGTATGCATGCTGATCTCGGTTGCTCCCGTCTTCCAGAGTGAGGAACTGGGAATGTGACGGTTCCATGTCCCGCTCCTCCCTTCCACTTCTACTGTAAAAGGCTTGGTTATCATTTTCTGCTCTCCTGGGCTTGATGAGTTCTTTTCCTGAGAAGAGGTTTTGAGGGTGTTCGCATTCATTTGCTCTTTTAGCTTATTGGGGATCAGCCCAAGGGTGGTCCGTGGACCACATCTGACACATCACCTGCTCTTGTAAACCTGAAACACAGCCACCCACATTTGTTTGCATGTTGACAATGGCTGACTCTTCTCTGCTGTGGCAGGGTTGAGTGGACTTGCATAGATGACCACAGCAGCATTTCTGGGACTAAATGGCTCGTGAAGCCTCATATATTTACTGCCTGGAGCTTTGCAGGACACGCTTGCCAACTGCTGAACTCCACATTCATTTAAGACACATTTATTGAGTGTGTGCGGTTTTACTATGTGCTTGATGCTATAGATTGAAGTCTAAACAGTGTAATCCTTTCTCTTAACAGTCTTGTGGGAAAGAGAGACACATCAGCAATATCTTAACCATAAAATACAGAAAAAGGCTCTAAGCATGAATTTAGTAGACCGTAAGCATAGAATGAGGAACACACAACTGCTGGGAGGGCCAGAGAAGGTGGTTTGGAAGAGGGCTTGTTGAAGAGGCAGTCTCTGAGCTTTTGACTTGCAGGACAAAGAGAGCTTATAAGGTGGAGTAGAGGATGGGCGCTCATTCCTGGCAGAAGGAGACATGCAAGCAGAAGCACAGCTGGGGACAACAGGACTCCTTTGGGAAACAGCATATAGTACAGTTTAGCTAAAGCCAAAGTTCTGAAGCACTGTCACCATCTAAAAAGCCTGCAGTATGCGGAGCTGAGTTCTTCAGATGGTGTAGTGGAGAATGAACAGGGACCAGGGTATCAGACTAGAGTTGTTTATCTTGATGCTTCAGTCGTGTTCGACTCTTTTCAACTTTATGGACTGTAGCCCACCAGGCTCCTCTGTCCATGGGATTCTCCAGGCAAGAATACTGAGATGGGTTGCCCCCAGTAATACTGAGATCCTCCGGGGGGATCTTCCTGACCCAGGGGTAGAACCCATAGCTCTTCAGTTCAGTTTAGTCACACATTTGTGTCCGACGCTTTGCAGCCCCATGGACTGCATCACGCCATGCCTCCCTGTCCATCACCAACTCCTGGAGTCCACCCAAACTCATTTCTGTTGAGTCGATGATACCATCCAACCATCTCATCCTCAGTCGTCCCCTTTTCCTCCTGCCCTCAATCTTTCCCAGCATCAGGGTCTTTTCAAAGGACTCAGTTCTTTGCATCAGGTGGCCAAAGTATTGGAGTTTCAGCTTCAACATAAGTCCTTCCAATCAACACCCAGGACTGATCTCCTTTAGGAGGGACTGGTTGGATCTCCTTGCAGTCCATGGGACTCTCAAGAGTCTTCTCCAATGCCACAGTTCAAAAGCATCAGTTCTTCGGCGCTCAGCTTTCTTCACCATCCAACTCTCACATCCATACATGACTACTGGAAAAACTATAGCCTTTACTAGACGGACCTTTGTTAGCAAAGTAATGTCTCTGCTTTTTAATATGCTGTCTAGGTTGGTCATAACTTTCCTTCTAAGGAGTAAGCATCTTTTAATTTCTTGGCTGCAGTCACCATCTGCAATGATTTTGGAGCCCCAAAAAGTAAAGTCAGCCACTGTTTCCACTGTTTCCCCATCTATTTGCCATGAAGTGATGGGACCGGATGCCATAATCTTAGTTTTCTGAATGTTGAGTTTTAAGCCAACTTTTTCACTCTCCTCTTTCACTTTCATCAAGAGGCTATTTAGTTCTTCTTCACTTTCTGCCATAAGGATGGTGTCATCTGCATATCTTAGGTTATTGATATTTCTCCCAGCAATCTTGATTTCGGCTGGTGTTTCATCCAGCCCAGCATTTCTCATAATGTACTCTGCATATAAGTTAAATAAGCAGAGTGACAATATACAGCCTTGATGTACTCCTTTCCCTATTTGGAAGCAGTCTGTTGTTCCATGTCCAGTTCTAACTGTTGCTTCCTGACCTGCATATAGGTTTCTCAAGAGGCAGGTCAGATGGTCTGGTATTCCCATCTCTTTAAGAATTTTCCAGTTTATTTGATCAACACAGTCAAAGGCTTTGGCATAGTCAATAAAGCAGAAATAGATGTTTTTCTGGAACTCTCTTGCTTTCTTGATGATCCATCAGATGTTAGCAATTCGATCTCTGGTTCCTCTGCCTTTTCTAAATCCATCTTGAACATCTGGAAGTTCACAGTTCATGTATTACTGAAGCCTGGCTTGGAGAATTTTGAGCATTACTTTGCTAGTGCAATTGTGCGATAGTTTGAGCATTCTTTGGCATTGCCTTTCTTTGAGATTGGAATGAAAACTAACCTTTTCCAGTCCTATGGCCACTGCTGAGTTTTCCAAATTTGCTGGCATATTGAGTGTGGCATGCTCACAGCATCATCTTTTAGGATTTGAAATACTTCAACTGCAATTGAAGTCACCTCCACTAGCTTTGTTCATAATGATGCTTCCTAAGGCCCACTTGACTTCACATTCCAGGATATCTGGCTCTAGGTGAGTGATCACACCACCATGATTATCTGGGTCATGACAATCTCTTTTGTGCAGTTCTTCTGTGTATTCTTGCCACCTCTTTAATGCCTTCTGCTTCTGTTAGGTCCATACCATCTCTGTCCTTTATTGAGCCCGTCTTTGCATGAAGTGCCCCTTGGTGTCTGTGGTCTTCTCTACATCTCCTCTATCAGACAGGTAGGCTCTTTACTGGTAGTGCCAACTGGGAAGCCCCTGGTTATCTTGCTTGTGTAGTTGTTTATATTTACAACCACCTTTCTGACCTTCTCTAGCTTGGCTATAATCTCTATTTACTTGGGAAACTCTTCTCTTTGGGGAACGCATTAGGAGAAAAATCTTCCATCAGGTGGAATCACTATTACTTCACTTCAAGTTGACATGATTTTTTTTAAGAGGATTTGGAAAGGTTGCTTTTCTTTACTCTTTTTTGCAAGAAAAAGGCAAGAATCATCTGCTATTTACCCCAATAAGGACCCACACATGGTAGAGAATCCTAACAATTCTTCATGATTAGGATAAGATGGAAGGAAATTATTTACTGGAAATATTAGATCTAGTGGCAAGGTAGTTTCCATTCATTGTCTGTTTTCCTAGTGCCTGTCAGAGCTTTTTGATATTTGAAATTAATTTTTCTTCACATAGATAGTAGGAATTAAGCAAACTGAATAAAAAGAATAACCTTTTCTTTGTTGTGGAAAAGACTCCAACTCTGTTTAATTAGAATATATTATTAGTTAGTAGGTAACACTAAGGGAGATTGGGAGATTACATGGCCAGTCAATTTATTTTCCCTCCATCAGAAATAATGTTTCTAAACTTATTGCTATTTATCTTTGTTCAGCTTCAAATCCCTCCCATTCCCCCTTTGAAGTCTTAAAGAAAAGCATTGCCAGCACACATCAGAACTAAAAATGTTCTCCCAAACCCCTGATTGAGTGGGTTATCCAAACATTAACGATAACTAGTATTTACAAAGAGCTTTCAGCATAAAAAGTGCCTTTAACCTAGATTACCTCATTTTACCTTTGAAATTTTGCGAGGTAGATTCTACCCTGATCATCTCATAAGTTGGAAATGGAGGTTTTGTGAAGTTAACCGTGGGGTTCTGGAAGGGTAACATATGTATACCCATGGCAGATTCATGTCAATGTATGGCAAAACCAACACAATAAAGAAAATTTAAAAAAAAATAATAAAGAATGAAACTAGCTCATAGATACAGAGAAAAAATAAACACAAGATCTCATTTTAGTAAGTGGCAAAGTTCAGAATCACAAGGATGATTTCAGAGTCTGTACTTTTTAATTCCTTCTCGTGATTTTTCTCTTGCTGAGGTGATGCATAGACATAACGAACGGGATCAGAAGCAATGGCGCCTTGCCATCAGAGCCAGTCCAGGGGAAGGACAGCGTCTCAGATGGGACTCTGTTGAGCGCCTGTGCTCGCTCACAGGGAGGACTCACTGCCTAGATTTTCGGTCTTTCTGGCTTGAGTGAACTTTGCAGGCCACATGCAGCCCCCAGCAGAGAACACAGCCTCTACACCAAGGCCAGCTTCCAGCTCCTGCATTTCTCGGCCTCTCTCTGTGCGCACTAGACCCTGACTCCATGCTTGCACAGTACTAGGGCTCCTTGGGTATTTGTTTGTTTTTTCTTTTTTTAAAAACATCATTTTTCAAATTCTTATCCCACTTAGGTTATCACTGAGTAGTAAGCAGAGTCCTTGTTGGTTATCCACTTTAAATATAGCAGTGTATACAGTATTGATCCCGAAGTCCCAGTCTATCCCTCCCTCCTGCCCTTTCCCCCCAAGGAACCATGAGTTTGTTCTCTAAGTCTGTGACCCTGTTTCTGTTTTGTAAGTTCATTTGCATCATTTGTTTTCCGATTCTGCAGATAAGCAGTGTCATGTGATACTCGCCTTTCTCTGTCTGACTTACTTCACTCAGGGTGACAATCCCCAGGTCCACCCACCTTGCTGCAGATGGCATCATCTCATTCTTTTTAAATGCTGAGTAGCATTCCATGTGTGCGTACCACATCATCTTTATCCATTCATCTTGCAGGGGACATTTTCATTGCTTCCATGTCTTGGCTCTTGTAAACAGCACTGCAGTGAACACTGGGGTGTATGTATCCTTTTGAACCATATTTTTCTCTGGATATATGCTGATGAGTGGTATTGTGGGATCATATGTAGCAACTCTAGTTTTTGTTTCCTAAGGAGCCTTCATATTGTTCATTGGCTGCATCAATTTACATTCTCCCTGGGTATTTCTCTACTTAAGTGACCTCCATAGGCTTGCCTTACCAAGTCAACAATTGCAAGTAATTCAAATAAGGTTTGGGGGCTCCTACGGTGTGTTAGCACCATCTTCCCAGGTGGTGCTAGTGGTAAAGAATCTGCTTGCCAGTGCAGGAGCTGCAGGAGACCCAGGTTCGATCTCTGGGTTGGGAAGCTCCCCTGGAGAAGGAGATGGCAACCCACTCCAGTATTCTTCCCTGGGAAATCCCATGGATGTCAGAGCCTGGTGGACTACAGTCCATGGAGTCACAAAGAGTTGGACACAACTGAGAAACTAAACAAAAACAGCCAGATGGTGTGTTAAAACCTCTGAAAGTGCCCCAGCTAGAGAACGATATAAAAGAGTAGACTTATACTAGACTCTTGCTATTAGAAAACGTTCACCTCAGCTGCATTCTTGGTCCTGGACTCTCCTAGACAGCCTTGGTCTGTTGTCGCCCACATTTCCAGTAGCAGCGTGGGTGATGACACCCTTGGAAAGACATTGTGCAGTTTTAGTCTGACAGCTGCCAGGGGTTTTTCAGATGGCTTGTGGATCAAATGTCCGTAAGAGTCTTAGAAGTTATCTTCAAAGTCTAATGAGTATTGGACTTTGGGGAAGGAGGGTCCGGCTGTGCAGAAGGTATACATATGAGAATAGTCTCTTTCTTTGTGTCTTTTCTTTTTGGTCCGTCCATCCTGACTTGATAGCTCAGTGGTTCCCAGGTACTCCTTTATAGACCAGTGTTGACCTGTGATCACATTGTCCAAATTTTGACAAAATAAGGAAAATGTGTTTATAAATTGTGCATATGTATTTTCTTTTAGGAAATTATATGTGGTGATCAGTGACATGTCGAAAGAAAAATAATTGCTTAGCAAAATAATGTTTTGCAGTTTTTTGTAGATGCATACAACCTTTGGGGCACTATATTTCATCCATTAAATACGACAATCTAGGTAGTGCTGCTCAAGCTCAGTGATCTGGACAGTTGTCCCTGCCTTAGAATCCAGGGCATGGATACATGCTGATGACCATTTTCCAGCCTTGCTGACTTGAGTTCCTTCCAGAAAGCATCATTATTGTCAGAATGCTGTGAATTCCAGGCTGACTCAAAGTGGTGTTACTTACACAGTGATCTATGTAAATGGCACCCATGGAGTTGAGCCGTGCCCTACTTACCCAGCCTTGTGTGGCCGCCTGGATGCTGTCTAGGGGCACCGTGGCTGTGGTGTGACCACCATCATTCGCATGCTCAGCCATTTCTGCTTGTTCCCTTTTTGTACCTATTCCTTCTATGGCCACTTTATTCTATGGCTCATTTGAAACACAGTGTTTGTACTAGATTCTAAAGTCGACCTGAGACTTTGTGACCAAGAAGAGAAGGTTTGGAATTCAGTGTTGGGTGTGATGTTCTCACTGTTTGTTTCTGAAGTGCATAAAGAGGGCAGAATGCAAAGGAAAGAGAACTTGGCTTGAGGATTGCTAATTGTATGACCTTGAGCAAGGAGCTTCTTGCGAGTTCTAATTCACCCAGATGCAGAATTGAGATAGCAACGTGCAAGTTGTAATCAATATTTTTGGTGAGGGTGAAGATTAAATGAGATAATACATGTAGAATGTTTGGAGCAGGCACATATTAGCTGCATATTTTAACTGCTCAAAAAATGGAAGTTAGCTCATCAGCTTTTTCATCTTGTTATTGAAGCCGTACTACTAGATACATTAAAAATGTTGTGACTTCTTTGTAATTGGACTCTTATTATGTAGTGTCTCTCTGTGCATATCTGATAATTTTTTTTCTTTGAAGTCTGGTATTAGTACTGCCGTGCAGCTTTCTTTGATTGGTGTTTTTGTGGTGTGTTTTTTCCATCTCTTTGCTTCTAATATATTTTATTAGTGTATTTGAATGAGTTTCTTATAGAAAACATATATGTAGATCATTAAAAATCTAATCTGATGATTTGTTTTAGTGTGTTTCTTTATTTTTGAAGATCACATTTTAAAAATTAATTTTTATTGAATTTGGTTGCTTTGTAATGTCGTGTTAGTTTCTGCTGTACAGAAAGTGAGCCAACTGTATGTGTGCGTCTATCCCCTCTTTTTTGGATTTCCCTCCTATTTAGGTCACCACATAGCGCTGAGTAGAGTTCTTTGAGCTATACAGTAGGTTCCCGTTAGTTATCTGTTTTATACACAGAAGTGTGTGTATGTCAATCCCAATGTCTTAATGACTATATTTAAACCATTTATAGTTAATGTAATTTTTGTTATGTTAGGATTTAAGTCTATCACTTTATTTATTTTTTCTCTTTTTCCCTTTTCCCATCTTATTTGAATAATTTTTAGCATTATATAGTGCCTGTGTAGTGTAGTGTTCTTAGTGTATATTTTTTGCAATTTTTGAAAATTATTTTCACAGTGGTTGATCTAGAAATCACCTTATAGTCTCCTTCACAGACATACTAATTTATATGCCTGAAGTTTAAGTCAGCAGCTATTTCAAATTTGCCTTATATTTCCCAGCCTTCCTCTCGGGTTCTAGGAAGAAAGGATACACAGTCAGTGATACTCATAAATCTTCTCTTCAAATAAAAGTATAAACTGTAAACCTGAGTGCATGTTTTAAATTATAAAAATAATATATTGTTAAAAAATTGGAATTTTTTACTATTACTTGTACATAGTTTGTTTTTACTTTTTCTATACATGAAATTATATTAGAGATTCTTACTTTTTAATAGCATTTTTTAGTTGCTGCATTTTGAGTGTTCAAGAGCCTGAGAAACTGTAGGTTTATTGGTCAAATTTTAGAAACCATGACAATTCAGGGAGCAGAGCTTATTTCCCTCAAACATAACCTTATTCAGAGTCAGAAGTAACGTCTCCTGAACTGTACTGCTATTATTTCTTTGCTTTTAAAAATATTGTTGCCACATACTTATGTCTCCCTAAACAAAACAGTTCTGTTTTGCCTGATTTTAAACTTCACATAAGTGGAAACATGCATTTACATTCTTTTGTGTCTTGCTGCTTTTGTGTAATGTGGTGGGGAAATTAATTCATGTGACTTTGGGTGGATATAAATCCACAGGAAAATATGCACCATCCACCAGAAAAATTTGAAAAAGACTTGAACAGATGCTTCAAAAAGTAGGAAATTCAAGTTATATTAAATGTGCACAATTATATTATACTATAATATATTAAATTATATTAAAATGTGCACAATCTCTTTAATAATCAGGAGCATGCAAATTAAAACCACTTGAAAATACTACCTGCCAGTTTGGAAATAAAACTAAAATGGTGACAATGCTATGTGCTGTTGAGAATGAAGAGCAATAAGAATTTTCATACACTGCAGTGGAAACAAAATTTAGGACAACCATTTTGGAAAGTCCTCTGACATCATGCTGGACAGTATACCAGCAATTTCTCTCTTTCATGTATATTGTGAAAACACTGTCGCACTGTGAATCAGGACTCTTGTAAAGAATATTTATAGCAGAGCTCCAAACTGGAAGGGGCTGCTGAATGGATTGCAGGAAACTCACAAAATGTCTCACCTAGGTTACACACAACAACATGAATGAGCACAGTGATATTCCTGTTATGTCTCCCGTGAATCAGCTGTGTCTCTTTCTTATGCATTTCATCAGTCTTAACTCTGTATAGTGACCTTTTAGGAATTTCCTTGAACTAACATAGTCTATGGAAATGTTTCATTTTGTATGAGGCAAGCCCAAAAGTTCACCATATTTAGCCTCACTTTTTCTCAAAATCTGAATGGTGTGTAGCATTTTTCTTTTCTTTTCTTTTCTTTTTTTCAGCTCAAAGGACAAGGCACAGTATAAAAATATGGTGATCTCAATAGGTCAGCCCAGTGCAGTCTTGCCAGTCACACACCCTAACTTTTGAAAAAAGTCATTGGAAATTTTAGGAAACAAAATGCAACTGAGATCAAGCTAGCAGGAAGAAAGCAGCTGAAGGGAAAACATCATTTAATGTTTATTTTGCCATTATTTTGAGAATCTATATCTGGAAACATTTGGAAATAAATTGTGATACAGCATCAAAGCTGGTGAATGGGTTTTGCAGTCCTTGTTAATTTTTAGTCTCTAAGTCTCAGAGGTTTTTTTAAATTTTTTAAAAAAATTTTAAACCATAAACGATGAAGGAGTGAGGAAAATGTAAGAGCTCCATTCCCAGGTATGGTAGAGCACTAAGCATGGTACAGCTGCTTCAGATGAGGAGGCTTCATTCACAGCTCATGGAAAGCAACCTGGTGTTAACCCACAGCTTTTTGCAGCCGTTCACAACTGCGCCACCAGCAGTGTGTGTCTTCGGGGGTGGCTTGGCTTACGCGGACACTGCCGGTCAGCCGCGCCCCAACACGGTGCCCCTGCAAGTCAGTTTCATGTTGGCAGCAGATGGCAACAGCGGCGGCTGCTTGCTCACCTGCTCTTGACAGCATTTGCTGTTTTCCAGGCATAAGTGCCAGATCTAAATGACAGCACACCAGGACTGTGGTACATTGGAGACTTTCAGTTATATTTCCAAGGGAGAACTTGGCTTTCAAACCTAAGCTTCCTTTTGCTTCCAGATATAAAAATCACTGCATTGCAGAGTAAATGTATCATGGTATCTTCTGGGGGTGAGAAAACCCAGACTATTAAATGAAGACTCATAGGGGTGTATACCAGGAAATACCCCGAAGGCTCTCTGCTTACCCCTAGTCCCTCTACTTTGGTTGATCCAGGATCCACCCAGCAACCTGCTGGACTGAGGTGTGTGTAACTACTCTGGCTTCACCCAGCACTCTCCTTCTGGAATAATTTAGCCTCAGTATACTGACTCTGATCCTAATGCCTGTGGATATGCCTCCTGGCCTCTGGACCAAGGTTATATAGATCCTGAATGCTTGGCCGATAATACATTTGCAATCCACAGGGCCCTCCCTGGTCAGCCACTGGGTATTCAGTTTTCTCATTTGTAAAATGAAGGAATTAAAGTAAATGACTCTTGCATCTGACTTGTCTTTGGACAATGCCCTTAACCCTGGTCCTTTGCCAAGATAATTTCTTGCATGCAGGCTGGAACCTATTGGTTTAGCAAAATATCTGAAAGAGCAAAATATCCTAATATTAGGTCTAATGTGCTAAGTCCTTCAGTTGCGTCCGACTCTTTGTCACCCTATAACTATAGCCTGCCAGGCTCCTCTGTCCATGGGATTCCCCAGGCAAGAATACTGGAGTGGGTTGCCATGCCCTCCTCCAAGGGATCTTCCTGATCCAGGGATCGAACCCGTGTTTTTTTTGTCTCCTGCATGGCAGGCAGGATCTTTACCACTAGCTCTAACTTGTTGTTGCTATTCACTTGACCAGTCATATCCAACTCTTTGCGACGCCATGGACTGTAGCACACCAGGCTTCCCTGTCCTTCACCAACTGTCAGAGCTTGCTCAAACTCATGTCCATTGAGTCAGTGATGCCATCCAACCATCTCATCCTTTGCCATCCCCTTTCCCTACTGCCTTCAATCTTTGTGATCATCAGGGTCTTTTCCAATGAGTCAGTTCTTCACATCAGGTGAACAAAGTACTGGACCTTCAGCTTCACCATCAGTCCTTCCAGTGACTAGTCGGGACTAATTTCCTTTAAGATGGACTGATTTGATCTCCTTGCAGTCCAAGGGGCTCTCAAGAGTCTTCTCCAACACCACAGTTCAAAAGTATCCATTCTTCAGTGCTCATCTGTCTTTATGGTCCAACTCTCACATCCATACATGACTACTGTAAAAACCATAGCTTTGACTAGATGGACTTTCAGTAAATATTTGTTGAACAAATAAATGAGCAATTGAAATTGAGGGGGGGTGTCACCCAGATTTGCTAGCATATTATAAAACCTGTCGTGTTTACGGATATTATGGAATTTAGAAAGACAGTAACGAGAACCCAACATGCGAGACAGCAAAAGGAACGCAGATGTATAGAATAGACTCGTGGACTCTGTGAATGAGGGAAAGGGTGGGATGATATGGGAGAATGGCATTGAAACATATTAATTATCATATGTCTAATCAATCGCCAGCCCAGGATTGATTCTCGCGGCTGGTGCATCGAGATTTCCCAGGCGGGAGGGAGGAGGGAGAGGGGAGGGAGGAGGGAGGGGGGAGGGAGGGGTTTCTGGAGGGGGAGCATATGTAAACCCATGGTGATATCATGGCATTGTATGACAAAAACAATAAAAGGGAGGAAAAAAAATACATATGTTTAATAAAAAGATCAAATAATTAAAAAAAAACACCCATAGAAAAGAATAAGAAATTATCAAAAATTTTTAAAAATTCTTAAATGCAACCAAATGATGTGGCTTTTTCTGCACAGCGGACTTCACATGGACACCAGCAGAGTCTCAAAGCCAGTAGAGCACTATCTTCAAGAAATATTTTTCCTAGAAAACAAAGGAACCCTGCCTGATAGTCATACGTTTTTGTAGTCTTCTTATCGGACCAATATCATGTGGCATAAATGATAGCATGTCACTTCCCAAATTAAGTTATAAACAA